>QRFB01000209.1:49390-67808 GCA_008931105.1 Oenanthe javanica | reverse complement strand
AAGAGTTTTATCTACATCAACAATAGTCCTACAGTCAAGACTTTAATTTAATTCTCTATTAATTAATTAAATTAATTAGTTAATTTAATTAGTAAATTAATTCACTTAGAATTAATTTATTTCTTAAATTAATTAAAAGATTAATTAAATTAGAATTAGTTTAGAATGACCGAAGATAGAGCAAATGCGGAAATATTTCAGTGCTAACAACAAATGTTGACAGTCAAGGAAGTATGTTAAATCTACAATCAAAAAGTAAATTAATTATTTAATTTATTTAATCAAATTAATTCAAGTTGAAATTAATTTAATTTATAAATTATTTAATTATTTTAAGTAGAATTAATTTACTACAAAAGAAATGACTTTGTATGACTTTTAATAAGTCTTTTTAGGCCTTGATTAAAGTCATACCGTGTGCTTTTTAAAAAGTCATACCGGATTTCTTGAGAAAGTCATACCGTGTACTTTTTAAAAAGTCATACCAGATTTTTTCAGAAAGTCATACCGATTTCAAATATCTCAAAAGTCATACCGGATTTCTTCAGAAAGCCATACCGAATTCAAAGAGCTCAAAATTTATACCGGATTTCTTCAGAAAGTCATACCGAATTTGTGAAAGGTCATACCGAGTACTTTCACAAAGTCATGCAAGGCTTAAAATTGTCTGAAAAATGTCCTAGATCAAAAGTCATACAAGCTTTTCATCCTCTATAAATATGAGGCCAAAAGCTTCATTTTTCGTAAGTAGAAAAACTTTCAAATTCAGCAATTTGTCTGCAAAGTTATATTCACAGACTTTCTGTGCTAGTTTGATTTTAATTCCTTAAGTAG
Organism: Oenanthe javanica; assembly: GCA_008931105.1. Classification (NCBI taxonomy): domain Eukaryota; kingdom Viridiplantae; phylum Streptophyta; class Magnoliopsida; order Apiales; family Apiaceae; genus Oenanthe; species Oenanthe javanica. The sequence continues at coordinate 66,974 of QRFB01000209.1, read as the reverse complement.
AACAATTCATGTCAAATTTATTTTAGGAATTAAGGTTTATTTCTGTAAGTAGAACAATTCTGCAAAATTTATTTTGGGACTCCATTAAAAAACTTAAGTATCAAGTTTTATGACTTAACATAGGTTGTCATAGAGCCTACAAAAATTCGAGTTCTTTCCTTGTTATTTTATTGAATGAGCGACACTAATGTTCTAAGATGAAAACTCCATATGCGAACTTAGTGTCATGGCGTAACTTGCAAATATTTTCCTAATATATATAGAACTTAGTGTCATGGCTTAACCAATATGCAAATATTTTTTCTGCTGTGTCTTGGGATAAATGGGCTTGTCCATAAGCGACTTGGAGAACTGATGTGATTTAAAATCATAGACATATCCACTACCCCACGTCCGTATGCCCGTAGACTCTAAGTTACAACTTACGAGTCACCTAAACAAATACTACTATATACTCCTTTCTGAATTTAAATCTCAATGGTCCATGACTACCAAAATAATGAAAGTCAATATATAAACGAAGTACTAAACGTGACGAATACTGGATCACACTGTGATGCGGGACCATGGTCGGTTCTCCCATTAGGTTAGTTACGCGATCGTCTAAGCCCCCCAAAATTTTAAGCCCTCAAAATATATAGTACTTGTTGTATATTTAAACTTTCTTTAAAGATTTTTGGATAATATTTGAATTTTATAAAAGGTTAAATGCATAGATATATTTATACGCCATTTGTGTTTTCTGAAGACGATAAAAAAATTAAAGATTGATATTATTTTATTTTGTTTGGTGTGCACATCTCATAATTTTCACTTGAATTTGTAACCTAATAATTTTCAATGATTCATATTTTTCTTGGAAATGATTATTATTCATTTTAAATAAATAACCTAAAGTGGGTACATCTTGAAGAAATGACATTTGAAAAAAAGAGTTGTGTTACTTGTTATAATTAAGTATACGTAATTGTTTAATTTTATTTTGTTTATGTAAGAGTAAATTTTTTAAATATCTTTATTTTATAATATTTGTGTCAGGTTCCAAACTATCATAAAAGGGGGGGGGGGTTAAATATGATATTGGTGCTTTTCAATTTGTTTCGTGTAATGAGTTCAATTATTGAGTTCATGGTAAATATAATTTTGCAAGCACATAAACAAGAACACAAATACGGGAAATATATCGTTTATATACATATAACCCTGAGGTTGCTACACTCTAATACGAAGGATGTATTAGCTATAATGATTGTAACAAACAATCCGAACAATAAATACTAGCTTTGAATGACGACTTTTAATGGCTTCAACTGTATCTCTCTTGTATCTCTGTTTCTTTCTATTTGTATTCTAACACTTTCAAAATGCATACCCATTTTGTTTAAGTAGTGTAGGCTTCACAAATTGGTCTGCTTTTTTGAAACTGTTGAATGCTTTTTGAATTGAAACTGTCAGATGAATTCCCTTGTATGTTTGCCTTGGATAAATCTTCTACTTCAAAAAGTGTTGGTAAAATAATTACTTGATCATGCCTTAGTGTTATGAATTAGAGTTACAGAAGTTTACAGGGGGGAGGTGAATGTATAACTTCAAATTCTTTTTCTTTTTGATTTTACTTCTTTAATTTTGATGAACTGTTTGATAGTGTTTGTAGCTTTGTTAATTCATAGGTGTTTACTTCAATACAAATGCGGAAATTTAAGAACACAGTGAATTAACTTTCAATCTAATTGTGTATTAGAATGAATTAGCTACAATCTGAAATTCAAAGTGAATTTCAGCTTCTTGTTCTTGGAAGTGCAAAACAAGGTATGAATACTTGATAAAAATATTCAGCACTTTAACTAATGAGACTGTGCATAAGCTATATAGACAACATATCTTTTGGCACATACTCTCACTAGAAAGTTTAGCTAAAACTAGAAATAGACAAGAAACACTTTATATTTGACTACTATCTGTTTCTAGCTAACACGATCTGTTGACAGTTTTTTACTTTCAGCCTTATCTCTTTTGCCTTTTGTCTTGTTCTTCTTCCAAGCTACATTGTAGACTTGTCTCTATCATTCCAGTTTTGAATGATCCTAAAATGATAGTGCTTAAATATGTTTGTCTTGTTTNGTTTCTAGCTAACACGATCTGTTGACAGTTTTTTACTTTCAGCCTTATCTCTTTTGCCTTTTGTCTTGTTCTTCTTCCAAGCTACATTGTAGACTTGTCTCTTTTGTCTTGTTCTTCTGCAAGTTTCCTTGAAATTAGCTCATTTAAAACATTCGATTACTCAGTGTAGCTATCATTCGAGAACTCTTGAAATAGACTGCTCAGTCGAGTACTCAATAGACTTCTCGATTAGTCTTTTACTTTGATAACATGTCGATTGGTTTAGACTTCTCGAGTGCATATATAACTTTGATGACATCTCTATTAGACTAGATTTCTTAACTGACTTGATTTCCCTGACTTCTCGATTGTCTTGATTCCCCTTACTTTCACTTCTCGAATTATTTCAGTAACAAGACTTATCGAATGACTCCCTAGAGTCACTTCTCGATTAGTTCATACTTCTTGACTTCTCGATTATCTCCAATTCTTGACTTCTCGAATAACTTCAATTTTCTTACTTCTCGACCTGATTTACTGTACTTCTCTAACCATTCATTCCATGACTTCTCTACCAGTTAATCACTTCTGACTTCTCTACTAGGCTAACTTCTTGATTGATTTCTTGACTTAGAACAATTTTAATCTATAACTTCGTATTATGTCAAAGTCTTCTTAATTTGTTGCATGATTCACCAATCTTGAATCTTCTACCTTTCTTTATTTTTGACTTACACTATTTACATTCTGAAACAACAGTAGAAACATGCTTCTAACTGCAAGAATACATGAGATAGAAATGCTTAAACAAGACAAGCATTTAGTACATAGTAGGTTTGATTTGTTCCAACAATCTCCCCCAATTTGGAAAAAGATATTTTTACAAATTAACAACAAGATATCAAGCCTACCTTTGATTTTGTTTGCACTTTTCATATTCAGCCTTTTTATTCTTTTCTGCTTCTTTTTCAATTTCATCAATGGCCTTAAGAATTTCCAGTCTTGCCATGACTTCTTCAATGAGAATATAATCCTTCAATGCATCAGCCATAATCATGAGGGTTAGAGCTAGATAGTCCTTGAAAAACTTGAGTCTGACCTTGGTAGTTACTCTGCTACTGACTTTGATTTCAACCCTGTCATGATCCTTGAAAATTCTGCACTTTCTCATTCTTCTTAACTCGTCAGACCTCCTTTCAATTTCAGCATCATCTTTTAGCTTCTTTTCAATCATCTCTTTCCTGAAAATTTCCTTGTCAATTTTTGCTTGATATTTCATTACCAGATACTCAACAATGGAAACCATCTTTAATTTGTTCTCCATACAACTCTTATCATAAAGGCTAATTACCTTTTTGATGTCATGTGTAGTAGAGGCTGAGTTATCATAATAGAAAGGTCTTTCCTCACCATCAACAGTAGTTACAAACACTCTTCTATCTCTTATTTCCACCTTGAAAATTTTGTTTGCTCTCCATTGCTTGATTTTTATTTTGTCTACTTCAACAATTTCCTGGATAGGCATGATGGGAAGACATTTGTTAGGCACAATAATCTGCTTCCTCCATTTTAGACACTTCACTAGTAGAGAACTAGTAGGTTTCTTGAAGTTTACTCTAGTGGCAGTATTGACCTTTAGTTATTGACAAGGCTTCAACTTCTTGATTTGATTCTTTTTCAATTCCTTCCTTATAACTCCATTTACAGTAACCTTGTCTAGAAGTCTTTTTGGATCTTTAGTTTTTGGAATCATAGTAGATTCAGAAACTATTAGAGCCACATTAGCACCCTCAATTTTGGTAGGTGTGGTAGTATGAACACCAACAACTTGCTGCTTGGATGGTTTCTTCCTTTCATATTTCTTCTCTTTGACATAATCCTCTCTCTTTTTATTGTCCTCACTCTTCTTCTTCTTCTTCTTGTCATGTTTCTTTCCTCCCTTATCACTCCTTGAATTTGACTTGTCTTCATTTTCCTTTTTGTTCTTGTCTTCATCATCCTTTCATTTCTTTTTGAGCTCATCATTGGCAAATTTAGAGACTTGACCACTTATGAAGGCTTTCAGCTTCTCAAGAATCTTCATGTCATCCTCTGATTTCATGCCGTTCTTATTTTTCTAACAGATCAATCAAGGAAATGATTTCACTCATATTCTCTTCATTCAGATGCTTTTCTAGCATAAAATGTGCAAGATTATCTCTCTTGGCTCAATATATAACTCCATTAGGATTGGTGAATGCCTCAGAAAGTGACTGCGATAGAAGTGGTCTAATGACTTTATTTTTGAGTTCTTCATCTTCCTGAGTTACAGTCTCAATTACTTTGGATATGCAATCAAGTTTTGTGAAAGTGAGTTGTCTGAATGTACTGAGTGAAACATTAAAATAGCCAGATTCTATCTGCACTATTGGCTCCTTGCATATTTTTCCATTGTATTCAAATTTTACTCCTCTAATCATAAAGATGGCTTTCTCCAATAACTTCTTGTATTCCCAATGGTGCTCTTTAGCCTGTGCCTTGATGGCCTTCAAGGTTAGTAAGAATTCCATATCAGCATGAAGCTTTACTACTTCTTGCCTCAAGATTTTGAGCATTGACTTTTGTCTTTCAACTTCAATTTCATCCCTCCGTTCTTTCTTCCCCTTAGGGTTGATATCTTGTTGTTGTTGTTGAGGAAGAAATGAAGAGTGACTAGGCTTTAGTTGTGAAGAGACTTGAACTGTTAGAGCTTGATTTGAATTTGCCAAATTTGAGAGAATTATTTGTATTGATGCTAATTGAGTAGAAATTTGAGCAAGTGTGGTGCCTTGAGTGCCATTAGAGGTGTCAAACTCCTTCTTGAGAGTGCTCACACTTTACACAACTGTAGAAATAGTAGATGTGAGTGATTCAACCTTTGCATTCAAGTCATCAATTGCTTTGGCCTTAGCAACTTCATCATTGGCCTTGGATTGATAATAAATTTCCACTTAAAGTGGTGCCAAGACATGAAGAGGCACATCCTCAGACAGCCTGTCTGCATGCCTGTTTGCATACAACACTTGAACTATGTTGTTGATTTTCTGTTGATTCTCAAGAATGGTTGCTTTGCTTTGAATCATTTCCTTATAAGCTTTCTCCATTGCATCCATCTAGGTGTAGAGAAGTGATGAATTGCCAGACTCAACCTTAGATGAGATATTTCTATATATACCTCCAGGTTTTATCTTCTCCTCAATAGTTTTTAAAGTTCCCTCCACCTTGGTTCTGTGATCATGAATATTAGCCTGCAAACCACTAGCAAGATATTGATTTGACTGGAGTTGAACCATTGCAGATTCATGAATAACATTATAGATTTTTTATGGAGTAAAAGTATTTTCACAAGAACCAAGAATTGTCAAATACTTCTGTCTCATCCACTGTAGCGTCTCCTTCATGCTCACAGTGTCCTTGTTATCTAACTAAACATCTACATTGGCCTCTCATTCTTCAGCCATTTTAGCATTTTTATCTTTAATCTCCTCTTGATCTTTGGTATACTCCAACTTAATCTCTGCATAAACTTTGTTGGGTAGATGAGATGTGAGAAGTTGTTGAGCAATATGGTACCATCTATCTAACTGGTCACCAAAGATCTCTCTTAATTTTTCATCTGATAGTGACCCACCATGAGATGATGGTCCTGACTCCCTGTCATGTTGCACAGGTTTCAGCCACTGTGACATAAAGTTAGAGCTAGGGCCACTTATTACAGTGGGCCCCTCAATATCTAGTTCTTCATCCAATTTCTCAGATGATTCCCTAGACACTGGAAGGATATGTGAATTCTCCCTAGGAGACAGTCTTTGAATAACTGGGGAGTGTCTAAGAAATTCCATTTGCATGGTGTAGAGGTCTCCTGGATTTCCCAATGTCTTTGAACACACCTGGTACTCCAATGACTCATTAATGAGATCAAAGGGAATTGTTGCATCTTTAGCCACCATAGAGTCTGAAGTAAAAATTCATGGAACCTCTGTGGTTTTGATGGTGTCATCAGGATATGCCTCAGCTGGTATTTCCTCACCATCATGATGTATGTCCTGAGTGGTGAGCACAGTGTCATGCACTATGTCACTTGAAATTGGCTCACTAGGAGAAAAGAATTCCTGATGATCAATAACCTTTTGTGTTTGGCTTGACACAATTGGTTGAAAAGAAATATGAGTATTGGGAGAAGTAGAGTGAATAGAATTGAGTGTTGGCAACTGCCCCTGAGAAAATGGGGAAGTTTCAATAGTTTGTCATATATGCACCTGTGTTTCCTTTTCAACTTCACACCTATCATCAACATGATTGTGTTCCTGTGATGGTGCAGACTCTTTACAGAGTGGAGTGGGCTGGCTCCCAATTTCAATAGGAATACCTTGTTTAGAAAGTGCACCTAGAAGCAGGTTTAGTCCCTTATGAATCTCTACATCCCGTTGGGAGGATGCAGAGTGGTCTAGAGTGGCCTTTTTTATTTTTCTTTCTCCTTTTTAGAGGTGTCACAGGTGACTCATCTTCAGTTGCTTCTACCACTACCTCTAACCTCTTTTTGGCAGCAGGTTTCTTGCTTTTCTTTTTTTCAACCACACCCTGTTGAGAGGATGTGAATTTGGCTCACTATCATCTATTGTGTTCAAGGAAGGGTCTACAATTGGGCTAGAGGTCATTGGTTAGGTGCATTTGGTTCTTCTGCAGCCTTAGGACCTCATACTGTTTCAAGATAACTATATATAGGTTGCACAAGTGGATACCTAACAAATTCACTTCTCATATGAGGTGTGATTTGTAAAGGCACATTCACTGTGCTACATTTGTCCCGGGTTCCAAAAATGATTTTAGAAATAGACTTACTATAGCCAATTCTACTTATGTTCATCCCAAGCAAATCAATCAATTGAGCATTTTTATAATTTAAGATTGATTGAATGAATCGAGGGAATAAAATTTCATTACCTTTCTTGGGAATCCTGGTTATGAGTTCCCCAAGTATGTGCTTGCCCACATTCAGCTTCAGATTGTATGCTAGAGAGTAGGCCAGCTTTAAGGCAATCTTGCTGATTTGATCATATCTAGTCTTTCTGCAGGTGAAGACTCTGAGCAATGTATCAAACACAAAGGACCACTCCTTTCTTAGAAATTTCTTGTTCAGCTTTCTAAGTTTGAACTTCTTCTCATCAGCTCCTTTTTCTACAGTGTCAGCATATCTAATTAGTTCTAGGAAATCAAGGAGATCATATTCAGTTTGTTCATTGTCAAATTTTTCAGTTAAAAGAGATATGCTTGTATTCATATCACTTTCATTGAAGCTAATGCTGACATCTTTGATTTTGCAGTTGATAATGATTATGGAGCTTCCATCTTCGAAAGCCACTTCCTCATAGTCTGTAGTATTCCAAAATTATTCCAGAATATCCAGGAACAGAGTTGGGTTTTCTAGAAGTGTTTCCTTCAAGTATGATTCTATGAGGAACCTAGTGAAATATTTGTATTGTGGTTTTGCTTCAGCATCTCGAGAAATAGCTAAGAAGTTTATGTCTAGGATGATGACGTTACAGTTATAGGTTTGGAGCTATATGAAGCCATAGATTCAGTGTATAGAAAGGAGAAGAGAAGAAACGAAGGTTTTTAGATAAAAGTGGATGAGAGTTCAAGTGCCACTGTTGAGATCAAGAAGGTTTATTAGTTTACGATTAGGCGTAGAAATGAAATGTTAGATCTACTTTACTATTTATATGACTTAGACAACTCGACTAGAATTGTAATCAATTTTATACGTTCGAGAACTCAGAAAATGAATAAAGTTACTTTAGCATAGAGCTGTCAGAAATTGATCGTGAACTCATGTTTGTGTGTATATTCGAGAAGTCAACAATCGAGAACTAAATTTAACTCAATCGAGAACTCCAAAAAGTACTAAATCGAGAACTCTAAAAAACATAGTTGATCGAGAACTCATTAAAGTGAACTATTCGAGAACTCACAAGAGAGACACATAGTCGAGAAGTCAGAAAAGAATGACAACTTAATCACAAACTCCAGTTTTGAAAGATTACTCTATTTTCACTTTGGAAAATAAAATAATAATTTGTCAAACACATTTTTTAGAAAAATAAATTAAATTTATTTATTCTGGAATTAAAATGTACCTGTTAAATATTCCTGAAGAATTGAATATCACACTTGTTGTTTAAAGATGCACAAGTATAACAGTTCTTTTCAGGTTTGCTTAGAAGAAAAAATTAGTTCCAAGCCACAATATTATTTTTATTTTTTAAAATAAAATGTCCAACAATATAACTGATGCATTTATAAGTACACACCAATATGTTTCACTTAGATAAGTCATATTGAATTCATGTCTATGAAACAATTGTTGTTACAGTTGGGAAGATATATTTATTTGGCCACTTAACTTGAAGGATTTAGCATTCCAATTTCATTAACCAACATGTAGAAGGTGGCTTCATCAAGTGATTTAGTAAATATATCAGCCAATTGTTTTTTGTGTAGGAACATAGAATAATTCAATCGCTCCATTTTCTGCATGTTCCCTTATGAAATGGTACCTTACATCAATGTGCTTTGTTTTGCAATGGTTGACTGGATTAACAACAATTGAGATGGCACTAGTGTTGTCACACATGATATGAATTCTTTCTAACACTAGTCCATAGTCCCTTAGTTGATTCCTTATCCAAAGCACTTGAGCACAATAGCTTCCAGCAGCTATGTATTCAGCCTTAGCTGTGGAAGTAGAAATTGATTGTTGCTTCTTGCTAAACCAAGACACCAGCCTCTGTCCAAGAAATTGACAGCTTCCTAAGGTGCTTTTCCTATCCACTCTGCATTCAGCAAAATCAACATTCGAATATCCAACTAAATTGAGTCATGTTTCTTTAGGGTACCATAAAACCATGAAAGATGTTCCTTTGAGGTATCTCAAAATCTTTTTGACAACAATGAGATGAGATTCTTTCGGATTTACCTGAAATCTTGCACATAAACAGGTAGAAAACATAATGTCAGGTCTGCTAGCTGTGAGATAGAGAACAGATCCAATCATTCCTCTGTAGGTCTTCATGTATACACTTTTTCTTTTCTTATCTTCATCAAGTTTTATAGCTGTAGACATTGGAGTTTTGGCAGGTGAGCAATATTGCATGTCAAAACTCTTGAGTAAGTCATTGATGTATTTAGTTTGACTTATGAAAATGCCATCTGTTCTTTGACTTATTTGAAGGCCTAGAAAATAATTAAGGTCTCCCATCATGCTCATTTCATATTCACTTTGCATTATCTTAGAGAACCTTTGACATAAATTTTCATTTGTAGACCCAAAAATGATATCATCCACATAAATTTGAACCAGTATGATATCCTCAGCATGCTTCTTATAGAAAAGAGTTTTGTCAATTGTTCCTCTAGTGAATTGATTCTCGAGAAAAAATGTTGACATAGTGGCATACCATGCTCTAGGGGCTTGTTTGAGTCCATACAATGCCTTGATAAGTCTGTAAACAAAATTTGGAAAATTGGGATCCTCAAAACCAGGTGGTTGCTGTACATACACTTCTTTTTCTAATTCACCATTAAGAAATGCACTTTTTACATCCATTTGATAGACCTTGAAGTTTGAGTTTGCTGCAAAGGCTATAAAAATTTTAATGGCTTCCAGTCTTGCAATAGGAGCAAAAGTCTCATCATAGTCAATGCCTTCTTCTTGTGAGTAGCCATTTGTAACCAACCTTGCCTTGTTTCTTATCACAATTCCATGTTCATTCATTTTGTTCCTGTAGACCCATTTAGTGCCGATTACTAATCTATCCGTTGGAGGTGACACTAATTCCCAAACATTATTTCTCACAAATTGATTCAATTCCTCTTGCATGACAATTATCTAGTCTGGATCCAACATGGCTTCTTCAATTCTTTTAGGCTGAATTTGAGACAGAAAGCAAGCAAATAAGCATTCATTCATAGTTACTCTCCTTGTCCCCACACCTTTATCAAGATTTTCAATGAATTGATCAGCTGTATGAGCTCTATTCCATTTAGTTTGATGAGCTACATCTCTATCACTTGAACATTGTTCCTCCTAATTGAAGTTGGTGCCATTTGTTGCAAACCCTTGGGAAGCTCCCCTTGAGTTGATGCTAGGGTTGTGTGGAGAATTCTAAAGCTGAATGTGGCTGAAATCATCATTTTATTTTTCTACATTTGTTTTATATGAGATGTCAACATGTGAATCCTCATGAATGTTGGCAATATTTTCAGTTGTAAGTTTTTTAGACTCCATTTCTTTTTCAAATCTCAATGTCACAGTTCACACCTTCCAAGTTCAATTTAGGAAACTTGAAGTCATCAAATGTCACATTTATACTTTCCATCACCTTTTGTTGATCAATCACATATACTCTGTAGACAATTTTGTCTAAAGAATATCCCACAAATATTCCTTCATATGCCTTGACTTCAAACTTTCCAAGATGGTCATCATCATCCTTAAGAACAAAGCACTTTGTTCCAAACACATGCATGTACTTCACATATGGTCTTCTATTTGTCACGATGAGGTAAGGAGTCTTTCCAACTGGTTTTGTGATGAGTGTTCTGTTTCGAGTATAGCAAGCAGTCCTGACAGCTTCAGCCTAAAAACTGGTTGGAAGATTTGCTTCTGCTAACATGGTTCTTGCAGTTTCAATCAGAGTCATGTTCTTTCTCTCAACACCTTCATTTTGTTATGGAGTTCTTAGACCTGAGAATTGGTGAGTGATCCCATTTTCTTTGTAGAATTCATTTAATGTAGCATTTTTGAATTTTGTTCCATTATCACTTCTTATGGCTACAACAAGTGTAGGGCCTTTGTCTAATCTTCTTAAGTTTTCAATAATAACTTCAGGAGCTTCATCTTTTGAATGCAAAAATTCAACACAATTATATTTGGAGAATTCATCAACCATTACAAGTGCATATCTTTTCTTGGACATGGACATGACATTTACTAGTCCAAAAAGGTCTATGTGAATCAATTGAAGTGGTTTGGTGATTGAGGTGAATTCTTTACTTCTGTGACTTGACCTTTTCATCTTTCCCTTTTGACATGCCCCACACAATCCTTCTATGCCGAATTCAAGTGAGGGTATGTCCTTCACTAATTCTATTTTGACTAAAGAATTAATGTTCTTGAAGCTTAAGTGAGACAATCTCTTATGCCAAAGCCAGCTTTCATTTCCTGAGGCCTTGGTATAGAAATAATAAATTCTTTCCTTGTTTGCAGAGTCCAAGTCTGCTATAAATAGGCTTCATTTCCTTACTCCCTGTAGAGTGACCTCTTTGGTTTTTCTGTGTGATATGATTCACAATTTTTTGTCAAACTCCACCTTCAAATCTTTATTGCAGAATTGGGTGATGCTGAGTAGATTATGCTTCAAACCACTGACCAAAGCTACATCTTCAATGACAACATTTCCATGAATCAATTTTTCATATCCCGTGGTGAAACCAATACTTTTGTCTCCAAAGGTTACCATTGGGCTCGCCTCATCTTTGAATTGTGACAGCAGGGCTTTATCACCAGTCATATGCCTTGAACATCCACTTTCCCAGATCCACATGACCTTCTTTTTACCCGTGCCCTGTAAAAGTAAACAAATCAAGTTTTCTTTGGTACCCAAACAAGGTTGGGTCCTTTATGCTTAGTCACATGAATGTCATTCTTGTTCTTAACAATCTTAGTCACTTGATCATGCATACTTTCATTTTTCTGGTTTTGATTTTTAATTTGATTGGTACTTCCAGAGCTAGATGCATTTCTAGGTGACATGGAGTGTTTTCTTCCTTTACCTAGACTAGAAGACTTAGGCCTAGCAGTTTTGCTATCTTAATTTTGACTGATACATCCTTCAACAAGATGTTTCCTTAGTCTAAATCAAGTATTCATGACATTTAAGTTGTGTGGCATACAATCAATTTTGTCACAGAGTTTATGATTATCATGCATCAAAAATTTCATATAGCCACAGACAAATTCAACATTATTAACAACAGGTTTCTTACACACATGTGTAAGGTGATTTATTGATCCACAGTTTTTTTAAATCTTCCTAGAAGCATTGTGAACAGGTGCATAGTTATTGTGTTTGATAATGCCTACCTTTCCATTTCTATTTACCTTTTTCTTCTTAGCATGCATGGTGTCATTTTTCTGGACATTTTGTTTTGATTCTATTTTAACAGGGATGAACTTCGCCATCCTCATCATTCAACTATTGTTTGATGACCATACTGACTTCATCAAATTCAACAGTTTCTTTCTTAAAAATTACAGCCTTAACATTTTTCAAAATGTTAGGATTTCCAACAAACTCAGTTTTCTTACCTTTTGTTGACATGGACTTTTTCTTCTTAAGAGTTTCATAGTCAAACCCAACTTCAACTTTAGAATTCTATTGGTGTATCTCATGAAACTCTTGCAGTGTCATGTATTAGTTGTGATAGACTTTTATCATCAATTCATTTTCAGAGATTTGATCTCTGAGGACGTTTTCAAACTGTTCTTGACAAGTGACTTTATTCTTGAGATACTCATTCTCTTATTTCAAGTTTTCCATATTTATCAAGGACAATTCTAAGGTCTCATTCTTAGCAGTCAGTTCATCATTAACCTTTAGTAATCTAGCAATTTCCTCATATGCAACAATCATACTAGTGTGAATATTAAACATTTCAATGTTCAATTCTTCAACAATTTTCTTATACTGAGAGTTTGACATGTCAAGTGAGACTAATGAGGGTACCTGAGTGTTTGAGGATGATGCTCCATCATGTGAGTTAGCCATAAGTGCCAAATTTCCATATTTATCCTCCTCATATTCGTCTATATCATCCCAGCATTTTCTTTCAACTATGTAAGCCTTTCCTATCTGTTTTTTGAGGAGTGCCTCATATTTGGCTTCCAGTTCTAAGTAATCTTTGTCCTTATTGATTGCTTTATGTTTTCTATAATCAGTTGCAAAGTGTCCAATCTCATTATAGTTATAACATCTTATTTTAGATCTATCAACTGTTCCAGTTTTATACCCTCCATTAGTGTTCCTTCTTATCAGAGCCTTTCTTTTGCTTGAAGAGTTGAAATTTGGTCTTGGTTTGAAACTTTTGTTTTTCTTGAATATTAATTTTCCAAATTTCTTTGCCATGAAGGCCATATTTTTGTTGTCCATTCCTTCAAGCTCTTCAATAGTGTAGAACTCTTCTTCACCTAATTCATACTTGAAAGAGTCGTTTTCTTCTTGTTCTTGTTCTTCAAGTTCTTCAATCTTCAATTTTTTACTTGTATCGGTCTTCTTAGTTCTTGATGGTTCATTTGTAACCAAGGCATTTGAAACATTGGCTATCTTTCCTCTATTTGCTAAAATGGAATTCTTTTGGTAGAACTCTAGTTCATATGTTTTTAAAATTTCATAGAAGGTTTCAAGTGGAAGTTTTGTTAGATCTCTCCCTTCTTTAATTGCAGAGATTTTATGCTCCAAATGTTCTGGGAGAGTCAACAAAAACTTCATGTTCTTCTCCTTTGTTTCATAGTACTTTCAATGGAGTTGAAGGTCATTGATGAGTTTGTTGAATCTTTCAAACACCTCTAGTTATGCCTTCATTTTGTTTTGACATGATAGCCTCATATTGTGAGATAAGAAGTTGTCTTTGATTGTCTCTTACCTCTTTAGTTCTTTCACACAGAATCTCTATGGTTTCCCATATGTTTTTTGCAAAAGTGCAATTGACAATGTTGTCGTACATGACAATGTCTAGAGATTCTATGATTATAAGCATTAGACTATTGTCAAGTGACACCTTCTCTTTCTTTGTGTCTGTGTACTGAAATGGATTTTGGGTATCCATGTTGCATGTATCACTTCAGAGCCACTGTTAGTTTCAGGAACCAAGGTTACTGGTATAAAGGGACAATTCTTCAAGATTTTTAGATACATGAAGTTGACAGCCCTTATGAACATTAACATCTTCTTTTTCCATAGTTTGTAGTTTTATCTGTCAAAGGAGGAATCTTTATACTGCTCAGCTTTTAAGAACTCATTTTGATCTTCAAACTGTATGTATGTTAACAGCCTGACTCTGATACCACTTTTTAAGAATTAGAGTTATAGAAGTTTACAGGAGGGATGCATGTATAACTTCAAATTCTTTTTCTTTTTGTTTTCACTTCTTTAATTTTGATGAACTGTTTGATAGTGTTTGTAGCTTTGTCAATTCACATGTGTTTACTTAAATACAAATGCGGAAATGTAAAAACACAGTGAATTAACTTTCAATCTAATTGTGTATTAGAATGAATCAATTACAATCTGAAATTCAAAGTGAATTTCAGCTTCTTGTTCTTGAAAGTAGAAAACAAGGTATAAATACTTGATAAAAATATTCAACACTTTAGCTAATGATGCTGTGCATAGGCTATATAGACAACATGTCTTTTGACACATGCTCTCACTAGACAGTCTAGCTAAAACTAGAAATAGACAAGAAACACTTTACATTTAACTACTATCTATTTCTAGCTAACACGATCTGTTGACAATCTTTTGCTTTAAGCCTTATCTCTTCTACCTTTTGTCTTGTTCTTCTTCCAAGCTACAATGTAGACTTGTCTCAAACATTCCAATTCTAACTGATCCTGAAATGACAGAGCTTCAATATGTTTGTCTTGTTCTTCTGAAAGTTTCCTTGAAATTAGCTCATTTAAAACATTTGATTACTCCTTGTAGCTATCATTCGAGAACTCTTGAAGTAGACTGCTCGATTAGTCGAGTACTCAACAGACTTCTCGATTAGTCTTTTACTTTGATAACTTGTCGATTGGTCTTTGTCAAATTTACCAACAATTTTAAAAGTATCGGCAAATACTCTACCCTTGTAGTCCTTACTTAGAATTCTTGACATAGCCTCAAAACTATCGGATGTGGAAAGTGTTGGTAAACCCTTAACCAAAACTGTTGGTAGAAATACATATCAAACACTTTCTAAAAGTGTTGGTAACCAAAATTGTTGGTAATACCACATCGAACACTTTTCAAAAGTGTTGATAAATACTTCCTTCGAAAACTGTTGGTAGAATTGTATATAGAATTGTCTTGGTCAATTTTACCTACCAGGTTAGAAAGTGTCGACAAAGATGCTTTTCAAAAGTGTTGGTAACTCCTCCTTATATAACTTTTTCCTTAGAAAATTCCGAGCTTACCAAAACAGTTGCTAACATTTTCCTCGTATGATTTTGCCTTGGCTTGATTTCGATCCTTAAGCAGTTTCATTTTAATTCTAATTTAGTTATTTCTTCATAATAAATATTGAATCAATTTATTTATATTGACACTTAGTGCACTGGTCTGTTTTGTAAATGACTAACCATGAACTTGATCTTCATTCTTTCTTTCAAATCAACTGACATGAGTAATGCAAGTCTTCATTGCTTCAAACGTTCACTGAAATCTTCTGGTACTAACTACATGAAATTCAATATTATGTTAAACACTGAATAACTTATTCTTCATTGAGCCTTGATCATTAACATCAACTTCTTTCAGTGATCTTCAACGTAAAAAAGATTTTTTCTTTTCCATCACTTCGGCATGTATAAAAAAAATAAAGCTTTCTTTTTGGATAACCAATTCATTTTCATATATAGTTGGGAGGAAAGTGAGACCTTACCTGTTATTTCAGGCATGTTTGGAGATACAGTTCCTACTTTTTCCACGCACATCCCTTGGTACCAGGCTGTTCCATTTCGATCTACTCACGATAGACGCTTATCTACAACTCTTTTTTTCCTTCTTTTACTTTAGGATCGTCGTTGGTCCTTCTTTCACTAATGATGTCACTAGTTTTTAGTTTTCTAATATTCAAATTCTCTGTAGTTACCTGTTATTCATGATTTTAGATTCATGCGATCAATTAATAATATTAACCAGTCATTTACTTTGGTTGAGTTACAATTCATCGGTTACATATATTGTTACATCATGCTTTATAATCTTCCCTTATTTGATTATTTAGAGCTCGACAAGTAAATCCTTTAAGAGGATCACTCAACTAATAATACAAGAAAAAGTAAAGTGCGGAAAGACTGTAAATAATATTAATTACATTCTGGATCAAATAATATAATTCCATATTTCATTACAACTGAGATACAAGAATAATTTATTCCTCTGGCCTGAANCTGGCCTGGCCTGATCTAATCTTCAATTGATTATTCATTCTTGAACTCTTATAATTCTATCTCTAACAATGTCATAAGCCTCTCATTCTAGAAGATTCTCAATATTTTTAAGTTGGCTTAGGATGAGTTCTAGAATTTGAATACTATTGAACTTTTTCATTTCTCTGAATGTGGAGCTAAGCTCTTTAGTGCATCCTTTAACAACTACTCTTTTTGGGTTAATCAGAACTCTCTTAGTGACAAATTGATCTTTTTGCTTGAGTGTGAGTTTATAGGCTTCTTTAACTTCTCGTAGAATCGACTTGTCTTTAAGATTTTTTGACTTTTTGAGCTTGTCTAAGTTCTTTCCCACCAATTTACACTTTTTTCTCCTTAGCGTGCTCACTTCAATATTTCTTGTAGCTTGATTTCTGGATGAGTAGACTGTTGGGTTCCGAGGCATAAAACGCAGCGGATTAAACGTAAATATAACAAAAATTCGGAACCCTAAACGCAGGATCATGTATAAGTTCGGACTGATTATTATGAAACGGAATCATACCTTTTCTTGGTCTTGACTTCTACGAACTCAACGGAGATCCTAGCTTTCACGACTTGTGTCTTCTTCTCGAAAACACCTCTATGGTATCCACACGAACACCTTCAAGAACGTCTCACGATCTTGATTACGGAATGGATGTACTAGCCTCCTTTGATGATTTCGAATTTTGTTCTTTCTGCCTCCTTGCTGATGCTGCCTTTAGGGTTTTGTTTCTAAAAAAAACGTCATCCCTCTTAACCCTATCATTATCTATTTATAATGCTAGTTAAAAGGCCCAATCAGCAACCCATAACAGCAAAGCCTAACCCATGTAGGTTTAGGATTAAATAATAAAAACCGAATTTTTATTATTTAATTAATAACTAAGTCATACTTAATTATTAAGGGCAGAATTCAAATTCGAATTATATTATTTCAATTAATTAAGTCTCACTTAATTAATATAATAAAATTCAAATAATCATCAATTAATTTAAATCTATAATTTAAATTAACTATTCCTTGAAGTGCTCTATGTGTGTGACCCTATAGGCTATTATTTAATTAGCAATAATTTTATTCTCCAATAAAATTATAAACAATGAGCGGTATCTAGTAATACATCATTGCTACCCAATTAAATAATAATTAAATCGTGATTCGATAAAACCTTTCGTGATTAATGTTTCCGTGTAATATAATCCCTTTAACCATATATATTATAGATTAAA
>QRFB01000209.1:23544-39924 GCA_008931105.1 Oenanthe javanica | reverse complement strand
AGATCGAGAAATTGAATTTAGCATTGATTTGGCACTAGGAACCGAACCGATTTCTAAAGCACCATATAGAATGGCACCAATGGAGATGAAAGAATTGGCAACTCAATTACAAGAATTGTTGGAAAAGGGGGTCATAAGGCCCAGTGTATCTCCATGGGGAGCGCCAGTTTTATTTGTGAAAAAGAAAGATGGAAGCATGAGATTGTGTATTAACTACCGCGAACTCAACAAGATGACAATCAAGAATAAGTATCCATTGCCAATGATAGATAACTTGTTTGACCAACTTAAAGGAGCATCTTGCTTCTCGAAGATTGACTTACGGTCTGGATATCACCAATTGAAGATCAAGCCTGAAGATATTCCGAAAACAGCATTTCACACAAGGTATGGCTATTACGAGTTTTTAGTTATGCCATTTAGGTTAACCAACGCCCCGACCATTTTTATGGATCTTATGAATAGAGTTTTCAAGAAGTACTTAGATAAATTCGTGACTGTGTTTATCGATGATATACTAATATACTCTAAGACAGAAGAAGAGCATGTAGAACACCTGAGAATTGTATTGGAAATCTTGCGAAAGGAAAAGTTGTATGATAATTTCTCGAAATGTTAGTTTTGGTTGAAAGAAGTACAATTTCTTGGCCATGTTGTCAGTAGTGAAGGAATTCGAGTTAATCCAGCAAAGATAGAAGTTGTGGTAAACTGGGATAGATCGAAGACACCTACTGAGGTAAGAAGTTTTCTCGGATTAGCTAGTTATTATCGGAGGTTTGTTCTGGATTTCTCTAAAATAGCCACTCCATTGATTAAGCTTACTAGAAAGAATGAAGAGTTTGTTTGGAATGACAAATGTGAAGAAAGTTTTCAGAAATTGAAGAAAAGGTTAGTATCTGCACCAGTGTTAGTTTTACCAGATGATTAAGGGAATTTTGTAATCTATAGTGATGCGTCGCACAAAGGTTTAGGATGTGTTTTGATGTAACATGGGAAGGTAATTGCTTATGCTTCCAGATAATTGAAGATTCATGAACAGAAGTATCCAACACATGATTTAGAGCTAGCAGCTATTATTTTTGCTTTGAAGATTTGGAGACATTATTTGTATGGTAAAAAATGTGAGATTTACACGGATCACAAGAGTTTGAATTATATTTTTACTCAGAAAGAGCTTAATATGAGACAAAGAAGATGGTTGGAATTACTTAAAAATTATGACTGCACCATTAACTATCATCCGGGGAAAAGCAAATGTAGCGGCTAACGTTTTAAGTAGAAAAGAAAGATTGAAAATGCTAGTTTCATCTGAGGAATTGATCAAGGAATTTGAGAAATTGGAAATAGAAATATATGATTCTGAATCAGTGGGAGAATGGTGTATACAATGACGTTCCAGCCTGAATTGTTAGAAAAGATCAAGCGATGTCAAGAATAGATGATGAGTCAAGACAAAGCTAAGTTGACTGGAGAAGAGTTAAGAAGTCAGAGGGACGATAAAGGAATTTTTAAGTATTCCTCACGAATTTGTATTCCTAATGTCCAGGAGCTCAAGAATGAAATTTTACATGATGCACATAACTCAAGGTACTCTATTCATTCGGGAGGCACTAAGATGTATAAGGACTTGAAAGAAAATTTTTGGTGGCCAAATATGAAAAGAGATGTAGCAGATTGGATCATCAAATGTTACACGTGTCAAAGAGTCAAAGATGAACATCAACGACAAAGTGGATTGTTGCACCCACTAGAGATTCCAGAATGGAAGTGAGAACATATTGCTATGGAGTTTGTAGTGGGATTACCAAGGACAAGGGCGAATCATGATGCCATTTGGGTGATAATAGATATATTAACCAAGTCAGCACATTTTCTATCGATTAACGAGAGATTTTCACTAGACAAGTTAGTCCATTTGTACTTGAAGGAAATAGTTATGCGACATGGCATCCCTGTATCGATCGTGTCCGACAGAGACCCAAGATTTAATCCTAGATTCTGGAGAAAGTTTCAAGAGTGTTTGGGAATGAAGTTAAATATGAGTACTGCATATCATCCTCAGACATATGGTCAAAGTGAAGGAACAATTCAGACAATTGAAGACATGTTAAGGGTGTGTGCTTTGGATTTTGAAGGAAGTTGAGACGAGCATCTACCGTTAGTAGAGTTTTCATATAATAACAACTATCATGCCAGTATTGGAATGCCTCCGTATGAATCATTATATGGAAGGAAGTGTAGATCTCCTGTGTGTTGGGATGAAGTTGGTGAGCGTAAAATTTTAGGTCCCGAGCTTGTGCATCAGACTAAGGAAAAGATTGAACTGATTCAGAAAAGATTGTTAGCTACCCAAGATAGACAAAAGAAGTATGCTGATCAATCAAGAAAGGATATGAGTTTTGAAGAAGGTGATCAAGTGTTGCTAAAGATTTCTCTATGGAAAGGTGTTAGCAGATTTGGCAAGAAAGGAAAATTGAGTCCAAGATATATAGGACCTTTTGAACTTTTAAGGCGAGTTGGAAAAGTTGTGTATGGGTGGCTCTACCTCCATATATGCAACACATTCACAATATTTCCATGTGTCGATTCTTAGAAGATATAATCCGGATGCGAGTCATGTAATAGAATATGAACCCCTAGAGATTCAACCCGATTTGTCCTATGTAGAACAACCTGTAGCGATTCAAGATCGTAAGGATAAGGTCTTAAGAAATAAGTCCATTAGGCTTGTAAAGGTTTTGTGGAGAAACCCTCGAGTCGAGGAATCCACCTGGGAACTTGAGAGTGAGATGCTCAAAAAGTATACCTACTTGTTTACTTAGGGTGATTCTGGGAACAGAATCCTTATAAAGAGGGAGGATGTAACGACTGTATTAATTATATATTAAAATAATGTGATATATATTATTTTATTGATCAAATATGTAAGGTATGATGTGTGGTCATATTGTATGCCCGTTTGACTACTTGTTGACTGGTACATGCTTACGTGAATTATTAAAGTGAATTATGACTTTTAAATGCTTATCTGAGGCACTGTTTGATTTTTATACATTTATTGGTAGGTCCAATAATATCAAATTTTATATGTAGCTTCTATGTGATTTCTGAGAATTTCTAAAAATAGTGGTTTATTTATTTCGAGCTCCAGGATTTTTAAATAATTTTCTCAGTCCTGTTTTATCCTGAAAATATTTATCTTCTTAATTCCATATTTAATTATTGGAATGTCCAAAAATCATGATATCTTTTCCAAAAATTTTCCTGAATATTCAGAGACTTTGTAAAAATAAAAGTTTATTTTATTCGAACCCCAAAGTAGTTTTAAAGATTTTTCCTACTCTTATTTCTATTTAAAGTGATTTATCTTCAAAGATTTTTATTTAATTATCTGTTCATCAGAAAAATATTTTAAAAATATTTATGAGCTTCTAAAATCATATTCTTTATAATTTATTTTTGTATCCTTTTTCCATCAAATTTTAAATTTCAAATTGTTTTAATTCAGAAAATAGCAATTATGAAATTACGATTTTAGCCCTAGCATTGATAAAACCCAGCAGCTTCCTCTTTCTTCCCAATTCGTGCTATGTTTCAATTGTCTAGGTTCTCTTTCGACCTTCTTTTCTTTTCTTCACCGATTCTAGCTTGTTTATCTCATAATCATGTGTGTATGCTAGTGGTAATGAGAATTGGATGCCAAAATAATTAAGTTCTTTTAGTTATATAAGATTGCATATATGTATATGTTCGGTGTGTGTGTGTTTATGATCGGACCATGACATAAAAGCTTCCTAATGCCAGTAATCGAGTTTGTAATTTTGATACTAAGCTAGAATGAGAGTCTTGAAGCAGTTTGAGTGGAGATGACCCGATATAGGGCCTTTAAACATTTACTGCCGTCGTCGGCAATGAACTCCGGTGAGTCGGCGATCGGTGACTTGATTTAGCTTCATTTTTAATTGTTTTATATATTAGTTGTGGCGTTGAGTACATATTGATAACATACGATCATTGCATGTGGATAATCTGAGGCTAGCTTGGATTTTTTCGAATGAAATCATGTATGTAGATTAGTAATTTGATATAAACAAGTTAGTACATGATTTGTAAGCTAGGTTTGGAGTGATTGTTAGGAGTTCACGGTAAACCGAATGGAATATGAATTTTTAGAAGTCGATTAGCTTGGTTGTTTAAATTTCGAATTATATATATATAATTACGTTCGACTATGATTTGGTATATGAATTTTGACTCAAATGTAATGTTAATTGCTACATTCGAATAACAAATAGTTGGTATATGGACTTTTGGAAGCTTTAACTTTATGAGTTATGAAAGCATTGCTTTATGTGATATATGATTAATCTTAGGTGTGACTGATTGTATAATTACTTGGTTTGGATAATTGATTGTGTCAGTTATATTCCGACGGATAGCTCTATAAACAGGGGAGGTGCTGTCAAAATTTTCTAAAACCAACGATCTTTAAAATGTTATTGGCACGTCGTTCCTGTATAGGCAAGGCTACCTGTTGAAAATAGTGATACATGATTAAGATTATATGTTATATGTTATATGCGTGTAAATGTATACCTGCTCAGTGGTATGTGTTTTCTAGTATACGTGGTAAGGGTTAAAGTGTTATTGATATATCGAAAGGGGTAGATTAGTTTAGACATTAAAGAGAACATCGGATATTTATAAGATACTGAAATAGTGCTATATATGTGTAGATTAGAAGGAAATAGAAGTGAAAGATAAAGGAAAAACAAAGGTAGAAAGTTAGTGACCGTGATAGTAGGATCCACCTGTTTAGCAGCCACAACTATATTTTGAGGCAAGTAACTCTTGCCTAAATTCTCTTTAATGCTATGAATTGTTTTACAATGTTACAACTGTTTTACACTTATAGCATGCCTTGTTTTAACTATTAACTTAATCTGCAATCCCATATAAACCTTGAATGTATCTTATACTTTTCAATCCCTGAACTGTTACCTTATGAACTTGTTTTAAAATTCTTAAATTGTTAACCCTGAACTGTTAACCTTGACCATGATTAGTACCTCATTTCTACTCCCTAGTTACTGTTTTAAATCAAATGCTCTTAACTTGTTTTAGATCCTCTTGCTATCCCTTATCATTGTTTTAAAACTTGTGTTTATAACATGATCCTGATTCTTTACTTAATTCCTGCTTACCTTACTGCAAAAGAGATTTGAATATAAACTTATCTTGGAATAAAATTTACCTTTGTCTCTTGACTTTTAAAAATGGATTTAAATATGAAATCTGACTTTCAAGAAGTCTTTTTCATCAAATGATTTGGTAATTTTTAAAAGAAAGGTTTTGATATTATAGGAATTCCGATCAAAATGGTTTCTGCGGATTCCTATAGATTGGAGGCGTAAGAGGCCGAGTGATGCCGGTCCAACATTNAAAAATGGATTTAAATATGAAATCCGACTTTCAAGAAGTCTTTTTCATCAAATGATTTGGTAATTTTTAAAAGAAAGGTTTTGATATTATAGGAATTCCGATCAAAATGGTTTCTGCGGATTCCTATAGATTGGAGGCGTAAGAGGCCGAGTGATGCCGGTCCAACATTTTTTTAGCGTAGGAGGCTAGGGCGGTCCTAATCCAGCATCTTTAATGGCCAATGTCAATAAGTGCTGATTATGAGTACTCTTTAAAGGTCCAGAGGGACTTCGGTCCATTATGTGGACTTTACGTGGCTGATCATCCGTATTATCCGGGCGTTGTGAGAAAACTCCAATCAAAATGATTTTTGATTTTTTTTTAAAATGATGTCCAAATGAGAGGAGAGTTTCTATGAAAATGATTTCGATACTGGTGTTCTAATAAGAGAATAATTTTTATTGAAGTGATTAGTAATGAAATACTTTTATGATGCCATGTTTATACAACTTTGAACTGTCAAGTTTACCATGATTTTGACTCCGTCTTACTTATGTGCAATACTTCTTGTTTTCCATCCAAAAATCACATGTTTACCTTCAAAGCTTGAACTGCTTTACTTTAAAGATTTCCTTAAACCCTATCACCCCACACCGTTAGATACCTTACCCTAAATTCATTTTTTTTTTGAAAATTATCAGTTTTACCTTAACCTTACAACCACAAGTTTTATGCTAAACCTTGAACTGAACTCTTTCCTTACATGTGCCTTTACCAATGAATAGTATTGAAGAAAGTTTTATGCATAAAGAATTCCCAGATTTATTAATGAATTCTAGATTGATGTTTTAAGGACAATAAGGTCCAGTTATGATTTTAAGAAATGATTTCCAAATTACTTAATTTGTTGTAGAACTGTTCATAACCTTATGCATGGTTACTTGTTGAGCCTTTGTAGCTCATTATTTTATTTTCTAACCTCTACAGTTTTTGAGAAGCATGGTACGATTTAAGCAAATTACGAGGAAGAACACCTCTTATATTAATTATGCTAGGCTGGCTGAAGTGGAACAGGTAGGATCACAGCTGAGTTAGAAGGAAATGACTTTATTATAAGTCTTATAATGTATAAACGATGGTAGAATTTTATGAGATATTCAGAGTATGTATTGATATGTATGTTATGATGTAAATTTCATAAATTTAGAGTTGTGCTTGCTTCATACCATTACCTGTTAAAGGTCTAGGGTAGAAGTCGGGGTTGTGTATATGTATATATTTCTGCTTATGATTATTAGGGTGCATGCATCTAGAGTGTTAGTGACTCCCCGATCTAGACCCCGGATTGGGAGGGCGTCACAGATGACCTATCAATCGAAGCCAATAAACATATGTTGATTAGATGATCATATCCATCAACATATTACAATCAATTGATGACAAAATGGAATTCTAAATCACTGTTATAATTCATTTTATCAGTTGATTAACAACAACTTCAACTGATAAACGGTTCACTAGTCAATGAATATTTATAGATAACATATCCATTGATCAGTTACAAAACTAAGATCAAAATTATAATTCAAAGTAATTAGTTATGATCATACAACATGATTCCTAACAATCTCCCCATATTTATGAATATGAATAATAATCATAAATCTAGGTTGATGATGACAAAAATACTAAACATTTATCAATATATTGAGAATCATAAATTGACAGAAAAAATAAAGAAAAATGAGACTAGAGGTACCAATATTATGTGATTTCTGAGAAGAATTTTTATGGTCTTGACTTGTCTAGTTTCTTCTCGTCCTCCTGCTAGACTCAGCTATCTCCCTTTTCTCATTATCCTCCATTTGTTTGAACAATGATCCATTTAATATCTTCTCATCTTCAATACTATAGTCCAATTGACTTGCCAAGTAATTCAGCTCCAGGTTTGGTAATTTCTTGAATTCCTTGCAAATATCAGTGCATCTTTCCCTGCCATCCCTATCTGTGTAGAGCATCACGTAGAAAGGCTCATGGAGAACTTTTCTTCCTTCAGGATTCCAGATTTTTATTACTTCCTCCTTTTCTTCCTGAATTGGAGCTTCTCTCATAGTGGTCATCCTCTATAAAATATCATTGGCTAGTCCTTGAGTGAAATAGTAATTTTTATTGAGAAGAGTATAAATTTTCCTCAGAGTTGCATTGTCCTGTTCCATCACTTGTGAGAAAGTGAAGGTGAGATGTGAATCATCTTCATATTTAAGGTGAAGAAGATCTACACCCCTCTTCCTTTGGCCTCTTGTAACAATTAATCCTTGTGATCTAATTGGGATGTAATTGCTTGCCTTTGACTGGAACGGTTTTACTTCTCTTGGTTGATCACTGTCAGTCCTTTGAATTTTAGTCTCCTTTGACTGTTTCTCCTCAACCACTCCACCTTCATCAACATTCAATTTCCTCTTTACTCCTAAAGGCTTTGAGGATCTATTTTCTCTTTGCTTTGTACTTGATTTCTTCTCAGCATGCTTCCTTCTAGCTTCAAGAATATTTTCATTCTCTTCATCAAATTGCTTTTGAAGAATCATGGCTAGTTTCTCTCCTACCTGCTCCTACTTTATCATGTCCTTAACACCAACTATTTCATTGTGCAATAATATCTCACCACCACCTAAGATATTCTTTTTCTTCTTTTCATCTTCAATTATTATACCTTTCCCTTTCCTATCTTCGGGCTGAGAGCTTCCTTCATCCATCCTTATTCCTCCAGCCTCACGAGATTCAACAACCACGGTTTCAGAAATTGACCTTGTTGGAAATGAAGTAGTTTTTGTGATCTCACTTGGCTTTTTTGCATTGATGGCATTTTTCCTCCTTTCAAGTGCTTTAAATTTCTGAACAATTTGCTTAGCAATTTCTCTTTTCTTAGCCAATGGGTCCTGTTGGATATAACAGCCTCAGAAACTTGAATTTGATTCTTCACCTCCCTCCTTAATTCAGCATTTTCCTTCTCCCCCTTTTTATTATTAGCAACATGTGACAAAGGTCGAGATGAGGAAGGTGTTTTTAATAATATGCTTAGAATCTTGACCTGTGTAACCTGGTTGGCTAGAATCAGATTCATGATGAGTTCCATAGCAGTAACTCTCTTTTCCAATTCTATAACCTTTTCATTGGGAGTAAAATCTGTGTCAAGTATTTGCTTGATTCTGCCCATAAGAGTGAAACTAAGTCTGGAATCCATTGTTGAATCAAAATGAGTCCTTGCACTCTTAATGGCATATTCAACCTGTCTCAATTCATTTTTGGTGCTTGTGACTTGAAACTTTTGAATTTTGAAATTATCTCTGTAGAAGTTCGATATTCTCCTTTGAACAGGGTCCTCTATATTCACTTCAGCCATGAACCTTCTATACTCTGCATAATTTCCTTCTCAGTGTCAGCTAGAGTGGCTTCATCATCTCTTATTAAAGGCTTCAATGTGTCATCATCACCTTCAGACACAAAGTCCTCAGGATTCATGTGAGAGACATCATCAGACATTCTTGATAGAGTTTTCTTCCTACTCCTAAACTCCTCCTCAGTCTACACTAATCCAAAAATTTGCTCAACCTCTTGATTTGTGGCTGCTGCCAAATGCTGATAATGAGGATCTTCATGTTCAAAAGTGTTAGCATTTAGATTGACATCTATCTCATCATCCTCTATCATGAGGGCATCTGCAACTCCTGCAGGGACTCCAATCTCTCCATCTCCCTCTAACTCCAATCCCAATTTCTGGGTGAGTTTTGCTACAAAATCCTCAGTTTTAGAATGTAATAACCCGTATTTTTGACGCATTTTTTCATATTTTATTTATAAACGACCCTGATGAATAGTGATTCTACGGATTATGAAAAACTTTTTAGCCCACACTTGGTAAGTGGTGGAATATTGGAAAACCGAAGATGTGATATTGTTGTATGAAGAAAATGAGTGAATGCAAAAGTCGTCAGAATCTGGAGATTTTTCGTTTTACAATTTGTTTCATAATTTACAAGATATTAAGAAATAAGAGGATCCCGACATGACAAGAATTTATAACATGGAATTTTATTGAATATAAGTTGAGTCAAAGTATTTAAAGTATTAAGAACATTTATAGTGAATGCTACACGATGAAATGTTTCAGAATAAAAATTGAGATTAGCATCGGGATGAAGCGATGAATGAATAACGTATTGGGAAATAACTAAACAAGGAAGCCATGCTAGTATCATGCAAGCCCAACTAGGAATTACAAGCCAACCAAGTAACCAAGTACTAGTTAGAGACATAGTTTCACAATTCATGGAAATGTGGAAACCAAGATCCCTAATTCATGTCTTTATTTGTACTTGGCCTTGCCCTTTCACTCCACCATGCCACACTTGTGTGGAAATTCAGCAATGTGTCATTATATACAAGTTATACAAACACAAAATACACCAACTCAAAAAGGCAAGAAAATGTAGGAAATGAGGGTAAATTGTAACTCCGAAAACTTCTAACTTGTTTCTTGATTTTCTTTTGCAAGTTTAAGGATGATAAGCATGGATCAAGGCTCCCTTAATTCTTACAAGCTCTTGTTAGTATACTTAAGGATTCAAGAAAGGTATAAATATTCTCCACCCTTTGATTTATGTTGAGATATAAGTATAGTTTCAAGTTATGTTCAAGTACATGTTAGTTCATGGAGTTTGGATTTCCAATGTTTGGATCTTGATGGTTGAATAATATGGGTTGATTATGGTGATGAGTTTATGAAGTTTATAAACTAATTTTTGGTAAAAATGGTTGAGTTGATGTTGAATGGATTTGATATAGTTAAATTCAAAAATCGTTACATTTATAGCCATCGTAATGACCATTTGTTTCTAGACTCACTTTGAACTATAATCCTGAACTGAAGAAATTCTAGAACTTGTTACCACTGACCATGAATGCATAGGTCCTGTTCCATAATTTGTTTTTATACTTGAATCACGTTATTCCAAATTACGGTTTAGGAGAAAAACTAGTTTTAGTGAAGGTGACTAAAATGACCAAATTGCTGCGAATGGCTCCCTTTGTAAATATAAATGGACTCTTTAACAACTAAAATCATACAATTTGGAGGATAAATAGCTTGGACAGTGATTAAGGCCTCTACAAAATGTCATGGACAAATGTTTAATATTCGATTTTATAAAAATGTCAAAACCAAAGTTGCGTGATGACACTATTCATTAGAGAAGCTACTTCCTTGTTCAGTAAATTCGGGAAAATGAGTCCTCTGTCTTGAGTCAAAATTTTGATGGATTGTATTCTAGGCATTCTCTAAATCATGCACGTAAAACGGTGTGTCATTTGAGTTAACGGTTTATGAGTTATGAGTGTTTTTGTGAAACTAGCGTAAATAGTAAAACCTTGTAGTTGACTCGACTTTTAAAAATACATTTCACCAAGTTACACTCATGTGTTCCAAATCCAAATATTTTTGATAATTATTACAAATACTCAAGAAGCTCCTCGAGGTAGTTTCGTATTTAATTATAATTTTTCTGATTTATTAAAAATGTTGGAGTGCGAGTCACGTAATAGTAATCCGTAGAAAATTGAACTCTAGAGGCACTGTTTTAACGAGCCACTTTGGCCCAGGATAAAATGATATTTTTGAGTCGGTTAAAAGACGAAAGATGTTGAGGAATAATATGACGATGTATTAGAGTAAAGGATAAGATTAAAAGTCATTGACAAGACAGTTTACAAATGGTCAAGATAGACTCGAGGAGGTGAACGACGGGTAAGATAAGTGTTAAGTAAAATGACTAAGTACCAATTTGAAGTTGTCATACTTGGACTCGTTATGAAATTATACTTATTAGTAATATAAATAGTTGATGGGATTTAGAGTACTAATCAGGATTATGATATCATTGATAGAGAATCCGGAACGAGTGGGACTCTGAGAGTGTATCCTGGACTCCAAGCAAGTTTTCTAACCCTATATTTTTTTTACATATTAAAATATTTGTATTACTACGTATGCAAGTTTTCCCATGCTTAAACTTTTACTTTCAAAATGTTATATACTTGATCTTGCATATGAAATTAAATTATGCTTATACAAGTTTTCGAAACCTGTGCTTTATATATTACTGTTGTGATATAACTGTTTATTGAAATCTACGAATTGATTTAACTGTTGTTTAATCATTCATTAAATGTTTT
Source organism: Oenanthe javanica (assembly GCA_008931105.1). NCBI lineage: Eukaryota > Viridiplantae > Streptophyta > Magnoliopsida > Apiales > Apiaceae > Oenanthe > Oenanthe javanica. The sequence continues at coordinate 28,275 of QRFB01000209.1, read as the reverse complement.
GGTTTATATGCTATAAGATAANTCGAAACTTGTGCTTTATACATTACTGTTAATGTTGTGATATAACTGTTTACTGAAATTTATGAATTAATAAAACAGCTATTTAATCTTTCACAAACGTTTTGGTTTATATGTTATAAGATATTATAGATATAAGCCGGTGTTTATAAAGGCTCTAAGTGTAGAGTGGGTATTCGTATTTTTGAACGTAGACCGGGAGTCGAAAGTGTTATTCTAAATATTGTCGTAACACAGAAGTTATCGGAGACATATTATTTTAAATAGTGAATAAAAATATTCAAATATTTATATTTTAGATATTTTTATTGATAAATATTTTAAATAGTGTTAATAAATATTATTTGAATATTTATTTAATTAATGAATATTATTTCAAAAATTCATTTAAAAAGAGTTTATTAATTTTTTATTTATTTAATAAATATTATTTAAATTTTTATTAAATATTCTAAATTGATTAAAATTTATTTAAGGTCATTGATTTCAATATAGTAGGGGTTCCCAAATATTTAGGGGTCATAAACTTAACAGGAACAAAGATACTTTTATCATTAGTCTTACTAATTGGGCTAGCTTCATTGTTATCATTCTCAACAATAGGTCTTTTGCCTTGACTCATATTAGTAGGGGTTCGCAAATATTTATTTTACATTTTATTAATTCTTTAAATAAGAATAAAACATTCTCCGACTTATCAAAAATTGGAAATCCAGTCTAGGAAGTAAATAAATGATTTATTTTCCTCGAATACAATTTTGTTTTGGGATCACCACCCTACTTTAGTTAGGGTTTCAACTTATCAAAATCAAAGAGATTTTTCGAGTAACTCCCAAGTTGAAATTTTTAAATGATTTTCATTTCTCGATATATGAAATCAGTTGACGGAGTTCAACACATGCATTGTGATATTATTACTTCCTCAAATATTCCGGAAGTAACAAAACCAGAGATAATGAATCTATTAACAAATATGATATACTTGGAGAACTAGGATTATATTCCGGTTCCAAGTTAGATAGATGAATCTATTAACAAGTATGATATACTTGGGGAACTAGGGTTAAATTCCTGTTCCAGGTTTTTAGATTGTTTTAGTGGACTAGGAAATACAGCGTAAGAGGCCGAGTGACGCACGGTCCAGCACTTTGGCCCATATGAGGTCTAGTGTGATTATCAAGGGTGGTAGAATTTCCGTCGGCTCCCCCTTCTACATGTAGAGAAACAATAAGAGCTACTGTATGTTATGACTGATCATCGTGTATGTACGGTAGAAGCATGGCGAAAGGCTCTAGATACAGTCCCATCTTCTAATTGGAATTGTGCTACAACATCGTAACGAAAGCCTATGAATTGAGTTACCGATGGTGTTGTCAGTGGTTGATATCTTTATTTTTCTCCGTACTCGTTCGAGATGTTTTAACAAAAAGTTATTTTAAAAACTTAAGCGGGTACATGATTGATATGAGTAAAAATAGTACCGAGGAAATAATAAATATAACATTTATTATTTCATTTATTAGACCTAGTATGGGCCAAAGGCTTAGGCCCTTGAAATGAACTAGGAAAATAAATCCTTGGCCCATTTATAATCCAATGATATTCTGGATTTGTAAGCCCAACCCTCAAGCTCTGTTGAAGTCATAGGCCCATTAAGCCTTTGCTATTAATTAATTTCATAATTAATTAATAAAATCCTAGTAAAGGCCCAAAAAGCCTGTTGAAGGCCCTCATTCTAGAAGGATCTAGAAACTCTAACGTGGGAAGAGTCCAATGAGGACCCTCATTCCTAAGAGATTTCAACAACCTTGTCACTAGGAGACTTGGCCACCAAGTCTCCTAATTCTAATCTAATTCCAAGGCCCTCATGCGCCTATATAAAGGGCCTAATCCCTCAACATTAGAACTACGTTTTTTGGTTTGTTTCTCACACCCATTGAGATACATAGGCAGGTAACGAGGACCTGAGTTAGTCACGAAACATTAGTGCAGCCATTAAAGCTCAAAGCTCTCCTAAAACCTAGCATTAATTTCATATTAAATACACCTAGTTTTTAATCTGTAACATTTGGCGCCGTCTGTGGGAAACAAATAATAACCATGGAAAGAACATGAAGTACGCGAGCACCATCGAGGGAGAGGTCCCTGAAACCACTGTAGACACCAACGTTCCCCCTCCTCAGTGCATGAACAAGGAGTTATTATTCTGATCACCTCCGTTGGAAGCCTTAAAGCAAGTACCCGGCGTACCGGACCCCTTAGCATTGTTGTTCATCCTTTCAACCCTGATGTGTCTATTCATGCTTCAGTTCTTCCACTCCAGGTAATTCTGCCCCTTGGTACAACTTTTATCACTCCTCCTACCTTGTAGGTCTCGTACACTATAACGCCCGACCCTCTCTACGGGCTCCTGAGAAATTATGAGCCCTCTTACGAGCAAGGGCTGCTTCCCCACTATGCCTCGTGACGAAGGAGTTGGGACTTCTCAGGACCTTACTCTATCGACGATGATGAATCATCAGACGAGGATATTAACCCACGAAGGAGGTGACCTAGTAAGGAGCCCCTTGGAGGGAGGAGGACCCAGCCCTGAGGGCCTCAAGATAATGACTCCCTGGACCTTCAAGAAAGGATACTTTTTCATGAAGCCGAAGCCCAGCGGCTAAGGAAAGACCTGGAAAGGCGCTAGCTAGGTGACAATTCCCTGGAGTTGAGGGGGCTGGAGGGTCGATAAGAAACATACTTGTGATAGAATTGGATGAGCCCCCAATCAGGAGGAGAATAAGGACAAGTCATGTTAGGGCTGATCCCCAAGACTTATTTTCACTTGGAGATCCTGATGATCCCACTCCCCCTTTCACTGAGAATATTATGAATGAGAAAATATCAAGAAAGTTTAAGATGCCTACAATCAAGGCCTATGATGGAACGGGAGATCCCTCAAATCATGTTCTCACATTCTCTAATGCACTTTTGCTGCAGCCCGTCAAAGATGTTATCAAGTGTAGGGCATTCCCTCAAACCCTGAGCCGTATGGCTCAGAGGTGGTTCAGTCATCTACCCCCTAATTATTTTGGGTCTTTCAAGGATCTAAGAAGGGCCTTCATTGGTCAATTCATCAGCAGCAAGACTCATGAGAAGAGCTCAGCTTCACTAATGAACATGCATCAGGGGAAGAGTGAGTCTTTGAGGGACTATATGAGCAGGTTCATGGAGAAAACCTTAAACGTCCCCGATCTATATCAGAAGGTAGTTATGATAACCTTACAACAAGGGACTTTTACAGAAAATTTTAGGAGATCATTAGCGAAGAGGGCCCCCGAGAGTATGAATGAGCTCCAAGAGAGAACTGGAAATTACATCACAGCCGATGAAAGTATAAGGAAAGCCCTAGGATTTCAAACCTTGAGCACCTACTCTAAGAAGCCACCCAGCGATACTGAGTATGCTGTCGATACCAGGTATATAAAGAATGATGATGTTAATGACTCCAAAAAGAAAAGAGGATCCAGGTTCGCCGAGTATGCAAGGCTAAACACTACCCGTAGCTAAATACTAAAGGTTATTAAGAAGGACAAAGACCTTCGATGGTCGAAGTACTAAGGCCTGATCCTGAAAAGAGAAATAAGAAGGCGTATTGCCGGTTCCATAAGGATGTGGGACATGACACTGATGATTTCCGTCAGTTAAAGGACGAAATAGAAATTCTGATTAGAAGAGGAAAGTGAAGGGTTTCGAGCCACAAACGCAGCGGAATAAACGCGGAAAATAAATTAAAATAGCGAAACCCTCTGCAGGATCCANTAATTATAATCCAATTATAATTAATACTAATCCAAAATTCTAAATTATTTAATTAAGTCTCACTTAATTAATTAATTATTAATTTTGGAATTAGTTTAAGTAATTCATTTATTCTATTTATATAATTAATTAAGTCATACTTAATTAATATCATAAATAAAATAAATTACTTATTTAATTTAAATTCACAATTTAAATTCTTTCTCGTTCAAGCGTTCTTTGTGTGTGACCCTGTAGGTTATTATTATGTTGGCAATAATTTTAATGTCTAATTAAAATTGTAAACAATGAGCGGCATCTAGTAATACATCATTGCTACCCAAGTAATAATAATAAATCGGTGATTCGATTAAGCCTTTCGTGAATAATGTTCCATGTAATATAATCCTTTTAATCTTGATATTATTGATTAAACTCAAGGCATGGCTCGTGTCATCCTCTTCATAATTTAATCTTTATTTTCTTGATCGATGAGTAGACTATTAAAATCAAATCAACATTTGAGCACGGCCNCTTTAATCTTGATATTATAGATTAAACTCAAGGCATGTCTCGTGTCATCCTCTTCATAATTTAATCTTTATTTTCTTGATCGATGAGTAGACTATTAAAATCAAATCAACATTTGAGCACGGCCGTGCATTTCATAGTCTCACTCAAACAAGAGGCCAATAATATCACTCCTAAAATTAGGAGGATTAAATCCCATCTAGATCATTCATATTTCTCATACGATTCATAATATATCCAATGTCCACTTTTATCATCACCCGGTCAAAGGTAACATTCAATGTAATCAAAGTATATTAATTCTCGTATAGAAATATAATGATTTCAGGTCTAAGGATCATTACACCATTATCACAGTGAGAATTACTTATGACACTTACTTAACATGTAGAATCTCAC
>QRFB01000209.1:336-15420 GCA_008931105.1 Oenanthe javanica | reverse complement strand
TCACAACAACTCTCTCTATCTCTATGCTCTCACAAAAATATCACTCAGACAAATTATACTTCGACTTTTTTTTTTCACACCTTTACAATTAGGTTACATAGAGTTTATATAGAGAGCTGCCTATCAACTAAAAATAGAAAGATAAAAATTACAATATGAATATAATTCCTAATTATTAGTTGATAGTTTCCTTCTAGAATTATCTTTCTTTCCCATAGCATATTTGTAATATATTTATCTTGATCTTCGAGGACTTTCCATTCCTGTGATCTTCTTCCAAATTTATCCTTAACTGTATAGACTCTGAAATCTTCAGACTCTGATGATCTTCAGACTCTGATCACATGNTGATCTTCGAAGACTTTCCATTCCTGTGATCTTCTTCCAAATTTAACTTTAACTGTATAGACTCTGAACACCTTTAGACTCTGATGATCTTCAACTCTGATCACATGTAGACTCTGATAGATCACAGACTCTGATAGTCTATAGACTCTGATCACCTTCCAGACTCTGATCTTCATGCAGACTCTGGTTTCACTTTCTACAGAAATTCTTCTAAGTACAAGTAACATGAATGTTGACTATCTAGATTCTGATTATACATTTCAGAGACTAGAAAGACTTATTACAGATAAACTAATCTATACCCTGTTCTAGTATTTTGTACATCATCAAATGAATATATTCCTAACAAATCCCGAAATTTCAGGAAGGCATATGCCCGTGAGGAAATGAGCATTGTAGGAGAACCTCCTAAGAGAGCAAGGACTGAAGTCTCTTTGTCATTTGATGATTCTGACCTGGAAGGGGTGAGGTTTCTCCATGATGATCCCTTGGTAATTACCCCCGTCATAGGAAACTCTCATGTGAAAAGAGTCTTAGTAGACAATGGGTCGTCTGTAGACATCCTATTTTATGATGCTTTTGTGGGAATGAGATATAACGATTCACAACTGACCCCCTCCAACATGCCTATCTATGGTTTCAATGGAGTGGAATCTCAGAATCCATCAACATTAGAACTACATTTTTTGGCTTGATTCTCACACCCATTGAGATATGTAGGCAGGTAACGATGACCTGAGTTAGTCACGAAACATTAGTGCAACCATTAAAGCTCAAAGCTCTCCCAAAACCTAGCATTTATTTCATATTAAATACACCTAGTTTTTAATCCGTAACATTTGGCGCCGTCTTTAAACGAATAACAACCATGGAAAGAACATGAAGTACCGCGAGCACCATCGAGGGAGAGGTCCCTGAAACCACTGTAGACACCAATGTTCCCCCTTCTCAGTGCATGAACAAGGAGTAATTATTCCGATCACTTCCGTTGAAGGCCTTAAAGCAAGTACCCGGCGTACCGGACCCCTTAGCATTGTTGTTCATCCTTTCAACCCTGATGTGTCTATTCATGCTTCAGTTCCTCCACTCCAGGTAATTCCGCCCCTTGGTATAACTTTTATCGCTCCTCCTACCTTGTAGGTCTCGTCCGCTATAACGCCCGACCCTCTCTACGGGCTCTACCGAGAAATTATGAGCCCTCTTACGAGCAAGGGCTGTTGCCCCACTATGCCTCGCGACGAAGGAGTTGGGACTTCTCAGGACCTTACTCTATCGATGAAGATGAATTATTCTAGACGAGGATATTAACCCACGAAGGAGGTGACCCAGTAAGGAGCCCCTTGGAGGGAGGAGGACCCAGCCCCGAGGGTCTCAAGATAATGACTCCCTGGACCTTCAAGAAATGATACGTTTTCATGAAGCCGAATCCCAGCGGCTAAGGAAAGACCTGGAAAGGCGCTAGCTAGGCAAAAATTCCCCGGAGTTGAGGGGGTTGGAGGGTCGATAAGAAACATACTTGTGATAGAATTGGATGATCCCCCAACCAGGAGGAAAATAAGGACAAGTCATGTTAGGGTTGATCCCCAAGACTTGTTATCACTTGGAGATCCTGATGATCCCAGTCCCCCTTTCACTGAGAATATTATGAATGAGAAAATATCAAGAAAGTTTAAGATGCCTACAATCAAGGCCTATGATGGAATGGGAGATCCCTTAAATCATGTTCTCACATTCTATAATGCACTTTTGCTGCATCCCGTCAATGATGTCGTCAAGTGTAGGGCGTTCCCTCTAACCCTGAGCGGTATGGCTCAGAGGTGGTTCAGTCGTCTACCCCCTAATTATTTTGGGTCTTTCAAGGATCTAAGTAGGGCCTTCATTGGACAATTCAGCAGCAGCAAGACTCATGAGAAGAGCTTAGCTTCACTAATGAACATGCATCAGGGGAAGAGTGAGTCTTTGAAGGACTATATGAATAGGTTCATGAAGGAAACCTTAAAGGTCCGCGATCTAGATAAGAAGGTAGTTATGATAGCCTTACAACAAGGGACTTTTACTGAAAATTTTAGGAGATCATTAGCGAAGAGGGCCCCCGAGAGTATGAATGAGCTCTATGAGAGAACTGGAAAGTACATCATAACCGATGAAAGTATAAGGAAAGCCCAAGGGTTTCAAACCTTGAGCACCTACTCTAAGAAGCCACCCAGCGATACTGAGTATGCTGTCGATACCAGGTATGCAAAGAATAATGATGTTAATGACTTCAAAAAGAAAGGAGGATCCAGGTTCGCCGAGTATGCAAGGCTAAACACTACCCGTAGCAAAATACTGATGGTTATTTAGAAGGACAAAGACCTTCGATGGCTGAAGCTACTAAGGACTGATCCTGAAAAGAGAAATAAGAAGGCGTATTTCCGGTTCCATAAGGATGTGGGACATGACACTGATGATTTCCGTCAGTTGAAGGACGAGATATAATTTCTGATTAGAAGAGAAATGTTAGACAAATACACCAAGGAGTGTGTTACACATGACGGAGGTTACAATGACAAACGAAGGGACTCAGACCCCAAAGACAGAAATAATCATCCCCGAGGGCCTGTGATCAATTTGATTTCAGGGGGACCAACTGCTGCAGGTAAATCCCGAAATTTCAGGAAGGCGTTTGCCCGTGAGGTAATGAGCATTGTAAGAGAACCTCCTAAGAGAGCAAAGACTGAGGTCTCTTTGTCATTTGATGATTCTGACCTGGAAGGTGTGAGGTTTCTCCATGATGATCCCTTGGTAATTACCCCCGTCATAGAAAACTCTCTTGTGAAAAGAGTCTTAGTAGACAATGGGTCGTCTGTAGACATCCTATTTTATGATGCATTTGTGGGAATGAGATATAACGATCCACAACTGACCCCTCCAACATGCCTATCTATGGTTTCAATGGAGTGGAATCTCAGATTGAGGGAATTATACAGTTGCCCATGACTATGGGCGAAGAACCTCGACATTCCACTCTAATCCTGAATTTCCTAGTTATCAAGGTAAGCACTACCTACAATGTAATCCTTGGGAGGACTGGGCTGCATGCCTTCAAGGCGATAGCCTCTACATATGATCTGAAACTAAAATTCCCGACTACGAATGGAGTGGGAGAAGAGAGAGGAGATCAAAAAATGGCCAGGAGTTGTTATGTGGCCGCCTTGAAGCCTAATGGCACTGGGGGCAGGTTCTCCCTATCGAAGACATGGATGTCATGGATCGAGAAGAAAGAAGGGGTAAGCCCACATAAGACTTGGAGCCTGCTCCTCTGGATCCTCTCGATCAAGAGAAGTTGACATATGTGCGGACTTCGCTCCCCAAGGACCTGAAAATACAACCGGTTCAATTTTAGCAAGATAACAGAGATGTCTTTGCTTGGACATTAGCCGACATGCCAGGGATAGACCCCACCCTTAAAACACATCAATTGAATGTGAATCCTAGAAGGACAACAGTCAAACATAAAAAAATAAGTTTTGCTCCTGAAAGGTAAGAGGCCATTAAGCAAGAAGTAGAGAAGTTGTTGGAAGCCGTATTTATTGAAGATATTCAATTTTTTGAGTGGCTGGCTAACCCTGTGGTGGTCAGGAAGACCAATGGAAAGTGGAGAATGTGCGTGGACTTCACAGATTTGAATGATGCCTGTCCTAAGGACTGTTTCCCCTTGTCAAGGATAGACACATTGATAAATGCCACAGTTGGGAACGAGATGCTTAGCTTCATGGATGGATTTAGTGGCTACAACCAAATCAAAATGCACCCCGGTGACATCCCTAAGGTATCGTTCATCACTGACCTTGTTCTTTTTTGTTATCTGGTTATGGGCTTAAAAATGTAGGGGCCACGTAACAAAGGCTTGTAAACAAAATTTTTAAGCACCTCATCGGTAAGAGAATGAAAGTCTACATTGATGACATGTTAGCCAAAATCCTAGACAAGGCTGATCATCTTGAGCACCTAAACGAGGCATTTGAAGTTCTGAGAACCCACAAGATGACGTTGAACCCAACCAAGTGTGCCTTTGGTGTAGGATTTGAAATTTTTTTAGGCTTGGTGGTCTCCAAAAGAGGCATTGAGGCCAATCCCGATAAGATTTAAACAATCTTAGACATGGAACCCCCCAAGACAGTAAAAGATGTCCAAAAGCTCACAGGAAGGATAGCAGCCCTGGGGCACTTCATATCCAAATCTGGAGAAAAGTGTCTACCCTTCATGGCCCTCCAGAAGGTCAAGGACTTTGAATGTAATGACGAGGGTCAAGCAGTTTTTGAAGAGCTGAAGAAATATATGGCTGAGTCACCCTTGCTTCTCAAACTGAAACCTGAAGAAGTGTTATACCTGTATCTTGCTATCTCTAGCTCAGCTTTGAGTGCTGTTCTAGTGAAGGAGGAAGCGAAGATTAAGAAACCCATTTATTATGTTAGCAAGATTCTGCTTGGAGTAGAGTTGAACTACTCAAATGTTGAGAAGTTTGCCTTAGCATTGATAATGGCTTCGAGAAAGCTATGCCCGTACTTCCAGACGCATGTTATTGAAGTCTTGATAAACCAGTCCCTGAGAAATATACTACACAGCCGTGAGAGGCTAATCAAATGGGCTATTGAGCTTGGAGAGTTCGAAATCAGATACAAGCATAGAACGACGATCAAGGCTCAAGCTCTAGCTGACTTCGTGGTTGAATGAACCATTCCAAACCAAGAAGTTGGGGGGCAAGAAGAGGATAAAGAAACTAGAAAGAAGAAGGAAAAAGAGGAAGAACTCAAAGAATACCGGGTACTTTTTTTTGACGGAGCTTCAAAAACAAAAACTAGTTGAGCTGGCCTAGTTTTGCGAAGTCCGGATGGGTTTGTTGTTGAATACGCAATCAAGTTGGATTTCCCTACTACAAAAAACGAGGCAGAATACGAAGCTTAGATAGTTGGGTTTGGCCTAGCCAGAATCCTGAGGGTGAAGAACTTGAAGGTATGTGGCGATTCAAGCCTAGTAATCTCTCAAATAAATGGAAAGTTTGAGGCCCGTGAAGAGACTATGTCAAAATATTTGAGAATTTTTAAAGTTGAAGCCATACAGTTTGAAGAATGCCACTTTGAATACATCCTGAGAGAGGTGAATGTGAAGGTTGATGCCTTGTCTAAATTTGCATCATCACAGATCGAGAGTTACTTTGGCAGTGTTTATTTCCAAGTCTTGAAGACCCTGAGCATTGATGCTAAGCTAGTAGTCCGGATTGGGCTGGGAGCATGTTGGATGGATCCCATCAAACTCTATTTGGAAACAGGGAAAACACCAATCGACCCTGTGGAGGCACGCAAGGTATCAATGAGGGCCTTGAAGTATGCCCTCGTAGAAGGGATACTTTATAAGAGATCATATGTAATACCTTACTTGAAGTGTCTGAGACCCCATGAGGCTGAAGCTGCCCCTAATGAAGTTCATGAAGGTATATGTGGCCAGCACATTGGAAGCAGGGTTCTTGCTCATAAAGTCGTGAGACTGGGATTTTATTAGCCTGAGATGCTTAAAGATGCTAAAGCTTATGTTACGAAATGTGACCGCTGCCAAAGGTTTGCACCTGTCGTTAAGCAGCCCCCAGAGATGCTGACAACCATCAATTCCCTACTCCTCTTTGCTATGTAGGGAATGGATATTTTAGGTCCGTTTTCTATGGCTTGTGACTACTTCACTAAATGGATAGAAGCCAAGCCCTTGGCCAAGTTTGACACTAAAAATGTGACTCAATTCTTCAGGGAGAATGTTATATGCAGGTTTGGGCAACCCTGAATCTTAGTGACGGACAATGGAACTCAGTTTAACAACAAGGATTTCATAGAGTACTGTGGAAACTATAACATTAAACTGCACTTCACTTCGGTAGCATATCCGCAGTCAAATGAGCAAGCTAAAGTTGCCAATAGAATTATCCTAGATGGACTTTAAAAGAGGATTCAGCGCTCTCAGGGAACTTGGGTTGATGAGCTACTCCCAATCTTATGGGCATACCGATCTACTTGTAAGGCTTCAACAGGGGCAACACCTTTTCAACTAGCCTACGGGGCCGAGGTAGTTGTGCCCGTCGAAATTACTCAGATGTCACCAAGAGTGCAGGGGTTTCAATTGACACCTATGAGGAAGGCATGAAGTTAGATCTAGACCTGATAGATGAGCTACGCGATGAAGCCAATGCTAGAATTGTAGAAAACCAGAAGAAAGCTTCATTCTATTACAACCTTAGAGTCAAGAAAGGTTCTTCCATGAAAGAGACTTGGTCCTGCGAAAGATCGAGGCATCTGGAGCTGGTCCCGTAATAACATCGAAATTGCTTATTTTTCCATAAAATACCTTGATAGTGGCATCAAAGAAATAGCTCCATTCTTTTCTTAAGTTCTTTCTAACTACCTCTCCTAAATTACAGTCATTTCCAGCATAATTAACAGAAGCTAACATTTTCCTAATGTCTTCATCTTTAGGCATGGCATCACAATTATTATTGGGAATTTCTAAGTATTAAGAGATAATAACACCAGTGAGAGTATAGGGTTTACCTTTGCAAGTGTATGAAATTACCTTCCCATCTTTTGACACTTCAGTAGACTTCCTAAACTCTTCCACCAGTTCACAAATTAGCAGGGTCATCCTCCACTGTCAAGCAGACAATGAAGTTGTTCTGCTCATAGATGAAGGCTGTTGATGATTGGATTTTCTTTTGTGGTACCATTACTGTTCTTGAAGAGATTAGAGAAAGACACTTGAAGAAGAAGAGTGAAAATCGCCTTAGGGCTCTTAGAGAAGAGAAAAAAATATTGTTAAGCAAAAAGAATAGGTAAAATGAAATAGGAAATAAACCTGCTATTTATATTTTTCAAGAATAAACTGACTTAAAATAAGTCACATAAATTAATTTTGCTATTTTAGTGAAAAGAAATAACCGTTTAAAAATAAGATAAATAGACATGCTCTAAATAGCAATCGAATTTATACATACAGGATTGTATATATTTATCGATGGATAAAATAGAGCACCAATGGCTAATTTATACAGTAGTCGATGGATGTTTGGAAATGAATAAAATTCTATTACCATTGATTGATAATTACATTCATTGATACATAATAACTGATTTATCGATCGATAAACAATTACCAGGGTAATTATCTGTCGACAGATAAACATCCATCGATAGGTATATATTTTATCAGTTGATAAAATATATCCATCGATGGCTGAGAAATATCCATTGATAGTTAATCCATTTAACAATTGATCACATGGATTCAACAAATATATGTAAACAATGGATGCATTTAAAGAAATAAATAAAACTTGTTGGACATTTTCAAAATTGAAGTGAAAATAAGTATACCTAATTCATAGACCAATCTATTAAAGAGAGATTCATCAAATGATTTGGTAAAAATGTCAGCAAGTTGTTGTTCGCTATGGACGAAATGTAATTCAAATGTAATATTCATTACATGTTCTCTAATGAAATGATACCTTATGTCAATGTGTTTGGTTCTGGAATGTTGCACATGATTATCTGTTATTGCAATGACAGTTGTATTGTCATAAAAAATGGGAATATTGTGCATGTTGAACCTATAGTCAAATAACTAGTTCCTAATCCACAATATTTGTGCACAATAACTTCAAGCAGCAATGTACTCAGCTTCTGCAGTTGAAGTTGATACTGAGTGTTACTTCTTGATAAACCATGACACAAGTTTGTTTCCTAGAAATTGACAGGTGTTTATTATACTTTTTCTGTCTATTTTACAACATGCATAATTTGCATCTGAGTATCCTATTAGATCAAAACCAGAATCTCTGGGATAGCAAATACCTAAATTTGGTGTACCCATGACATATCTAAAAATTCTCTTAATAGTCACTAGATAAGATTCTCTAGGATCAGCCTGAAATCTAGCACACAAGCATGTAGACAATATTATATCTGGACTTCTAGCCGTTAAGTACAAAAGTGAGCCTACCATGCCTCTATAACTTGAAATGTCCACCTTGGCTTCCTTAGTATTCAATTCAAGTTTAGTAGCAGTGGCCGTGGGAGTTTTGCAGAAGAACATTCACTCTAGTTAAATTTCTTTAACAAATCATAAATGTTCTTAGTTTGATTTATTAAAATACCATTCTTAACTTGTTTGACTTGAAAACCAAGAAAGCAGGTAAGTTTTCCTATCATGCTCATTTCATACTTATTTTGCATTAATTTAGCAAACTTTTTGCAAAGTCCCTCATCAGTTGAGCTAAATATGATATCATCCACATAAATTTGAACAACAATAATTGACCCATTAACCTTTATATGAAATAACGTTTTATCTATAATATCTCTTGTGAAGTGACTCTCAATGAGAAACTGAGATAAAGTATCATACCAGGCCCTTGGTGCTTGTTTCAAACCATATAGTGCTTTGAATAAATAATAAAGAAAGTCAGGAAAATTTGGATCTTCAAAACCAGGAAACTGTTCCACATAGATTTCTTCTTCTAATTTTTCATTCAAAAATGCACTTTTCACATCCATCTGGTAGATTTTGAAATTTGCATGTGTAGCATAGGCTAGAAAAATTCTGATTGCTTCCAATCTTGCAACTGGTGCAAAAGTCTCATCAAAATCAATTTCTTCTTCTTGTGAGTAGCTCTTTGCCACAATCCTTGCCTTGTTTCTAGTCACAGTACCAGTTTCATCCATCTTGTTTCTGAATACCTATTTTATACCAATTACTGATCTGTCTTTTGGTTTGGGCAACAACTTCCATACTTTATTTCTTTCAAATTGATTGAGTTCCTCTTGCTTAGCCAATACCAAATCAGGATCCTTGGAGCATCTTCAACTCTTTTGGGTTCTTCTTGAGATAGGAAGCTGCTATACAGACACTCATTTTGAGTAACACTTCCTGTTTTGACACCATCTTCTGTATTTTCAATGATTAACTCAAATGGATGACTTTTTGTCCATTTTCTTTGTGGAGGCAAATTACTCCTTAATGATGAAGCTTCACTATCATTGTTGTTGTACTCATATTGATTTGAATTTGAAGATTGATTTTGAAATCCTCCCCCTGAGTTGAATACCCTAGATGTAGAGTGTTGGTTATCCATTGATGAATTATCAGTTGATGTATTATCAGTCGATGGATGTCTGTCAACTGATAAATTATCCATTGATGTTGTAACATCAACTGATATTGGGTTTTTGAGTACTTGTGATTTCACTAGACATGTTTCTTCATCACTTTCTTCATGCATCTCATTTGATTCATTATCAAACTGCAGTGTATCATGATTTCCTTCATCAAACAAGCCTTAAATTTTTTATCATTAAATACTACATGTACAGATTCCATAACAATGTGTAGTATGAGATTATAGACTCTATAGGCTATATTTCATAGTGCATACCCAACAAATAGAGCTTCATCAGCCTTGGCATCAAATTTTTCTAGATTTTCACCTTGATTTCTCAGGACACAACATTTGCATCCAAAGACATGAAGAAACCCCACTTTAGGCCTTTTGTCTTTCTTAATCAATTGATATGGAGCCTTTTCTTGTGCTTGATTCACTATGGATATGTTCTATATATAGCATGCTACATTAATGACCTCAGCCCAGAAATATATTGGTAATTTTGTATCTTGCAATATTGTTCTAGCTGCTTTAATTAGTGTCCTGTCTTTCCTTTCAATAACCCCATTTTGTTGAGGAGTTCTTGGTGTAGAAAAAGTGTCTATGATTCTTTTAGCCTCACAAAACTCCTTCAATGTGGAATTCTTGAATTCTGTTCCATCATCACTTCTTATTTTCTTTACATCCAACTCAACACTTTTTTCAACTTCTCTGATGTGTTTGATGATGAACTCACTTACTTCATCTTTTGAATGTAAGAAATAGATCCATGAAAATCTTGAAAAGTCATCCACAATGACTAAGGCATACTTTTTCTTTGCTATGGATATGATGTTTACAGGACCAAACAAATCCATATGTAATAGCTCAAGTGGTTTCTCAATTTATGATTCCAATTTTGACCTGAATGATGCCTTTCTTTGTTTGCCTTTTTGACAAGCATCACAAAGTCCATCTTTGATAAATTCCATCTGTGATAATCCTCTCACTTGATTTTTCTTGACCAATTGATTCATGTCTTTGAAGCTCAAATGAGCTAATTTTCTGTGCCACAACAAACTTTCATTTGTACTTGCTTTTGAGAGAAGACAAGTCATTGAATCTGCATTTCTTGAGTTAAAGTCACCTATGTACACATTTCCTTTATATTCCCAATCATTACTAGGCTTCCATTTTTCCTATTGGAAATTATGCATGGTTCAGTTGTGAAATAAACTTTATTTCCGTTGTCACATAGTTGACTGATGCTTAACAAATTGTCTTAATCCGTCAACTAGTTGTTAGGTCCAATATCATCATAGAAGGGGGGGTTGAATATGATGTTGTAGATTTTTTGCTTTTAATGCGGAAATATTTGTGTTTTTATAAGAAATGAACTTGACTGAAAATAAAACACAAAGCTGGGAAATAACAAGTTATTATTAAATCCCTGGGGTGCTACAAATCTAATCAAATGATTAGCTGCAGTGGGTTCAAAACAATATTACAACAAATACAGTTGGGAGAAATAAGTGTCTGGCTTTAATGGAGCTTCCCGGCTGTGAATGTTGATAGCTTGAAGATGATAACTGACTAAAACAATTGATTTGAACCCCTATTTATTTGTAGACTTTTTGGAAATAAATTCCTACAATGCTAAGTCCTGAGTGGCGCCTTATGTGTGAGTTGCGCCTATACAGTGGTTACCCTGTATAGGCGCCACTCATGCCTTAGAATTTCCAAGCATGCTGCGCCTTAGAATGTGAGTTGCGCCTTGAGGGTGAGTTGCGCTTGTACAGTGTGTTCCCTGTACAGGCGCCACTCATCCCTTAGAATAAGAGTGCCTTGAATACTTGATTGACTTTGAGTTGCGCCTATATAGTGATTACCCTGTATAGGCGCCACTCATGACTTGGGCACTAATTCTTGTGCCTTCACTTGACAGTATTGTTGCACCTTGAAATGTAGACTGCACCTCTTCACTGCTTCAAGAGTAATAACCACCAACTGTAGTAATACCTTCCTTAGCATATTTAACTCGAATTCTTGAATTAATTACCACTTGAATTTTACTCTTCTGACTTGGCTTGATCAACTGATTTTCTTCTGATTAATTAAGATAATTCTCTTCTTGTTGTGCTGACGCTTAGTGCACTGGTCTGGTTCACAAACGACTAACACTTGAATGAATTTCCTTAATCTCTGTTCTGTTTCAGCTGATAAACCCTGGACTTTTGCATTGCTTCTGATCACTGAAACCCTTTGACAATTATACATGGATCACTGCTCTGTCTTTAGTATGAAGTCTTCTGAACTCTTATTTGTCACTGAGGCTTGAACATATTAATGAACTTCTCTCACTGACGTTCAGTAATACTTTCATCTTGAATGCTCAGCAATGATGAATGTATTATCTTCTTGATTATGTCCTTCTGGATTCCTGTGCTGCATATTAGTATTATTTATCTGTCTTTGTTTCTTGGTTGAGTTATCGTTATCACTATTACATACTACGTTACATTATGCTTTACAATCTCCCCCTATTTGTTTGTTAGAGTTTGACAAGCAAATCCTGTGAGAGGATAACTCAACTGATACTTACAAGAAAAAGTAAAGTGCAGAAAGACAGTAAATAATATTAATTACATTCTGGATTAGATATTACATTTCCAGATTTCTTTGTGTACAAAAGAAGTTTGTTCCTTTAGCCTGAACAAGTAAATCTATGATCTTCTTCTTCTTTGTACTAGGTCCTGTCTTTGCTTAGACCTTGTTTCGGAGTAATGCTTCCTCAGCTCCTCTTCTTTTTCCTCTAACCTTGCCTTTACTAAATCTCTTGCTTCTACTTCAAGAGTGTTAACTGGAGGTGGATCTTCTAGCTTCTTTAATATCTCAGTAAGAAACGCCGTTGAATTCATTTTGGAGATTGACTCGAAGGCCAGAGATTGTCTCTTTGTAAACACGAACACTGTTATCCTTTTCGGAAAGCCTTTTACTCTTTCAGTGTCATGCATTGACTCTTCTGCCAGTTTTTCCCTTAGTGTATCCTCGATTATCCTCAAGGCCTTTTTGTCTGATTTGACAGTTGATCTTTTTACCCTTGAGAAGACCTTTCGGATAACCTCAGAATTGTTTCTCTTAAGCTTTGACAATTCTTTCTTTTTGACCACACCATTCCTCTTGAATATTAAGAACTTTACTCCATTTGATTCAGTGTGAATGCAAGGTTCAGAGTCTGGAATGGATTCGAGTACTTCTGTGCCGTCATCTTTTCTAACAAACACTGGATCTTGGTAGTATCTGGACGTTTCCAAAAGATATCTCCCTGAAGTTTGAATTGCTCTGTTCAGCCTGAATGCATAGATCAACTCAGCAGCATTAAGGTCTTCTGCAGTTCTGTTCTTCTTACTCCTGAGTTTTCCCTCTACATACTGCATGAACAGGAGATGGCTTTGGTCCAAACACTCGTCTGACAAAGTTAAGTTGTGAAGAGTTGTTGCTTTGTAGTACTTGACAACTGGAGGCTTTTCAAATGCTTCGACACCGATCTCCATTATCTTCTTTTCAATCATATCTCTCAGTATCTCATTTGTCTTTTGCCCTCCAAAGATGACTTTCCTCTTCAGCACATACAGCTCCACTATATTCATTTTATCAAAACTCTTTGTCGACAGCACCCTCGATCCCAGTGATGTTGTATTTATGTGCATCTTCCAGCCATTTTTCAGTGCACTGACTGACACACTTGAAATTTCTTCAGACAGCATGGAGTAGAATTCATGAACATCTTCAAATTTGTCCTTCATGGTTCTGAAGAGATCAAGGACTTCTCTGTCTTTCTTGTTAGAAAGGGATAGCTCCTTCTTCTTGAGCAAGTTCCTTGCTTCATCCCAATCAGGACCAACTTTTGCTTCTATGTCCTTCATTCTTTTCCTCCTTTCAATAGCTTGTTGTACTCTCTTCCATTTTCTCTTGATTAGTTCATGAGCCTCGGATACACCTCTCGTAATAACTTCATCCACACCAACCAGAAGACAGTCATTATCGAAAGCATATTCTTCAGCAAACTCCTCTTCGAAGTCTATCCCTTCAGCCTGTACAGTCTTCTCTATCTCAGCTTCAGTAGGAATATCCATTGGCACGTAGGGTTCAAAGATTTCTCCTTCTTCAAGTTGCCTCGCTCCAGGCCTGTAGAAGAAATCCATCTCCCCCTGAGCTGTATACTCCATTATCATTGCAGCTCCAACTTCTTTTTCTTGTTCTAATCTCTCCCCCTCAGTTGGGTTATCCTCTCTTCTGATCGGAGTAAAATGAGTTGGTGAAGTTGGCTGAGTAGAAACAGACACTTGTTGAGCCAGCAGTTGTTGGACTAAGTCTTTGAGTTCTTTCATTTCTGATCGCTGCTGCTCTTGCACTTCCAAGATTTTGCTTATCGAATGATGAATTTCAGTAACCTGGGCCTCCAGATTTAGAATCCTTTGGCTATGTGCAGTGTGTGCAGTGTGTGGGGTGTATATTTGGTCAGTGGGTGTCTCACTTCTCACTGGAACTGTTTGAGCACGACCCTCAACACTCACACTCGGCTGATCGGGGTCAGGGAATTGAAGATCACTAAGATCTAGTGTTTCACTCATTATTGAATCCGTGANACTTCTCACTGGAACTGTTTGAGCACGACCCTCAACACTCACACTCGGCTGTTCGGGGTCAAGGAATTGAAGATCACTCAGGTTAAGTGTTTCACTCATTAAAGCATCCGAGTCTTCAAAACCTGCAAAGAAATCCCTATCCCTTCTATGGGTAGGTTGCCTCTCCTCCTGACCGCTTTGGGTGGGGAGAACTCCTTTTTCAGGAACTGGGGGATTTAGACCCAGTGTGGTCACCACTGTTGATTCTGTAATGATTGGCAATTTAAAAGAATCAGTGATGCCAGCTGAAGCCATTGAAGGCCTTACCTGTCCAGAGGCACCCTGAACAGGTTCCACTACCGAAGTAGCAGATACTCTAATAATAGAGTCCACATCCCTTCTATGGGTGTGTTGTCCCTCCGCCTGACCTGAAGAAGTGGGGAGGACCTCCGTTGAAGGAGCTGGACTTGTAATTTCCAAGGGGGTCACCACCTCAGGCAATGTAGTGATTGACAAATTAGAGCCTGTGGTGCCCCGCGAAGCCTGTGAAGGCATTCCCACATGAAGTGGCGGTGCTGTTGACACAGCTACTCCGTGAATGGAGACCTCTTCCCTTCTATGGGAGAGTTGCCTTTCCACTTCACCCACTTGGGGAGGGAAAACATCCCGAATAGGATCTGGAGATGTTAAGTCCAGGGGGGTCACCACATTTGACAATGTAATGAGTGGCTCGTTAGAGTCAGTGATGCCCCCTACTGTCTGTGAAGACAGGTTCTGAATTGGATCAACCAAAACAGTACAAGCTACTGAAGTAGCGGATGTTGTTGCAACCTCTGTTTCTATTTCCGAACCTTTCAGGATTTTAACAATTTCAGAATTTAGATTACGAAGAAAAAGAAGGTTTTCAGAGATTGGAGAATCAGGTTCCTGGCTCACAGTTGCCTTTGG
>QRFB01000208.1:74948-118521 GCA_008931105.1 Oenanthe javanica | reverse complement strand
AGCTTTTCGCTCCAGACAAGATTCTCATTTTGTAAGGGTTGTGCCCACTTTAGCCTCGAAGGCATTATTAATAACATTCCCAGCTTTATAGCACCTTAAAACATGTGTGTTTAGCCTAGAGTGGACAATTCCTAAGTTCCTTTATGATAAAGGAACTTGATCAAGCCTGGATAGGCACTTTAATATGTATGCTTATTTGTTCTTTATGCTCGAAAAGTATGTTTTGTCAAATATACTAAGGCAAGAAAAAGAATAGAAAGGAGCACAATTGGCACTTCAAAAATTTCCAGATTTATATGTTCTTTTATGCTCAAAAGGTATGTTTTTATCAAAAATGCTAAGGCATAAAATAGAAAAACAGATAACAAAGAGGCTTTCTATAAATAAAGAGTCTTAGGAGTACATAAATTAAAAACAGAAAGGGAATACAAGGAATAAAAGAAATACAGGAAAAAGAAAAAGAAACTAAGGGAAATCTTCAACATCTTCATCCTCCCCTGTCTTTTCTTCTCCCTCTGCTTCCTTCCTGGCATTTTCCTCAGCCTCTGGGGAAGACCATGTCGTCATGCTTATCAATAAAAGCATAAAAGTCCTCCGACTCCAAGTACTCATCGATCACGGCCTTTTTCCCGGCCCTAAGCTCCTACAGCTCTGCGTGGGCCGCCACCAGTTCTTGTTCCTTCTCGAGCAGCTTCTTTTCCAAAACGGCCACCTTTGACTCTGCTTTGGCCTTGCCCTTCCTTTGGGCCTTCTCCGAGAAGCGCCAAGTTTTGGCCTGGTGAGCCATGGTCTGAAAGTAAGTGTTGACCTGTTCAAAAAGAACGGCTTAGTAAGAAGTTAAGAAAATTAAAAAGAGAAAGGAAATGAATGTGTCTTACCATGGCAACATCTTGGGCCCCCAAAGTCTCGGCCTCTTCTATGTCCGTCTTCAGGACAATCTTGGCCTTGTCGACCGGAGGAATAGAATTCTGCGACCAATCGAGGGAGTTCAGAGTACTCCCAACGACGGTGTCTTGCCTCCTCAAACCCCAGCTGGGCCTCCAAGCAGCGGTGTCTGGGTTCTCCTCCTCTTCGACCCGGGGCCTCTTTCCTTGGGCCTTATCACAAGGCTGAAGAAACCCAGGAAGATTGGGCTCCTTGATTGGGCCCTCAATAGCCTCGCGGGCTTTCCTCATCTTGTGGGTCTCTTGATCGCCCACGCCCAGGTGAAAAATTATATTTTCCGCCGCTGCAAAACAAACAAGAAAATAAACGACCGAACTCAGAAAAATCAAAAAGAAAGGACAAGGCAAGAACAGAAAATACCATTATCAGAAACGTTCGAAAGGCCCACGACCTTTAAAGAAAACTCTTCTAATATCTTCCTGTGATGGGTCGAGCCCTTATCCTGGCCCAAGTCAGCAATAATGAGTTTCTCTTCGGGAGAAAGCTGGATCAGGCCTGCATTCCCATCTTTGACTTTGCAGAACTTGGGCCTGAAGAGAGTGCCCCAATCTCCTCCTTCCCATTCTAAGTATAAGAAATCCCTCCGCCAATCTATGTTGTTGTCGGGCAATGATTTATTACAAAAGATTGGGCTCACCCCTGCCTATGATTGATGTAAATCCAACCCAATTTATTCGATGGATTGTTCTTAAATTGAAATATACTTCGAAAAATGGCAACAGAAAGGGGATAATTTTTTCTAAGGCACAAGACAATAAAACAGAGGAGGGTCAGCCATGAGTTTGGGCTCAATTGACACGGATTTATCCTAACTTCGGCCAAAAGCCTAGCTATAAAGTCATGAAATGGAAACCTAAGCCCACCTATAAGGGCATCTCTAAAGATACATAACTTATTGGGCCGCCAATGACAGGCTCGATCCCTAGGCTCAGCTAAAACAAATCTATATCCTGGTGGAAGTTTATACAATCTTGTAAATTTATCACAATAGGCCTGGTTGGTGAAAGTACTAGAAAACCTAAAGGCGTCTAACTCAGCTAATGTAGGAAACTCGTCTCCCATGGTTTGAAGGAGATCAGAAAGTGAAGAAAAAGTGGAGTTTACGGTAACTATATTACCTCTTTTCGCCGCCCTGGCAAGGAGTCGTTGTTGAGCAGCATCCTGTTCCGCCATGGATATTCAACAGATGAAGATTTAAAGGGTGAAGGAGATGAAGATTGATCGGAGAGGACTCGCCGGAAATCGCCTTGACAAAATGAACTAGAGAGAAATTTGAGAGAAGTTTACTGAGAAAGTGATAAGTAAAAAGTGAAGTTCTCACTTCACTGATTTATAGCCAAAGAAAACGGTAGTCCAACCGGTTAAACTTCCTATAGCCGGTAAAAATAAGGCCCATGAACTGGTTGGGCCTGGCAGGCCTGTGGCCCAAAAATCGAGGAGGACTGAAACGCGTGAAAAATAGAAATGGGTCAAGGCCCATTAAGTCACAATCTAGGGGCCCTGTCAACTAGAAATCGAGATGTGAAATAAGTCGACCAGAAGTCTCATTCGACCAGGATACATTTTGCCACCAAAATCGACTAGGATCCTGGTCAACAATCGACCAGGAATCCTACACGACCAGGATTCAAATTAATCCAAAAACCGACTAGGATCCTGGTCGAAAATCGACCAGGAACCCTACTCGATCAGGATTCAAAAGAGTCCTAGAATCGACCAGGATCCCAATTCGATCAGGATTCAAAAGAGTCCTAGAATCGACCATGATCCTAGTCGAAAATCGACCAGGAACCCTACTCGACCAGGATTCAAATGAATCCCAGAATCGACCAGGAATCCTGATCAACCAGGATTCAAATAAAATCAAAAACCGACTAGGATCCTGGTCGAAAATCGACCAGGAACCCAATTCGATCAGGATTCAAAAGAGTACTAGAATTGACCAGGATCCTGGTCGAAAATCGACCAGGAACCCTACTCGACCAGGATTCAAATAAACCCCAGAATCGACCAGGAATCCTGATCGACCAGGATTCAAATGAGTCTTAGAATCGACCAGGATCCTGGTCGAATTTGTCTGGGATTCCTGGTCGAAAATAATATTAAAAAATGTCAAAAAATCATTAAAAATGATTTATAAGGCAAATAAATTATGGAAAATTCTCTAAAAATAGAGAAAAATTCCTAGAAATTAAGGAAAAATACCTGTGGGCACCAATAAATTATGGAAAATTCTCTGAAAATAGAGAAAAATTCCTAGAGATTAAGGAAAAATACCTGTGGGTACCAATAAATTATGGAAAATTCTCTAAAAATAGAGAAAAATTCCTAGAAATTAAGGAAAAATACCTGTGGGCACCAATAAATTATGGAAAATTCTCTGAAAATAGAGAAAAATTCCTAGAGATTAAGGAAAAATACCTGTGGGTACCAATAAATTATGAAAAATTCTCTAAAAATAGAGAAAAATTCCTATAAATTAAGGAAAAATACCCGTGGGCACCAATAAATTATGGAAAATTCTCTGAAAATAGAGAAAAATTCTTAGAGATTAAGGAAAAATACCTATGGGTACCAATAAATTATGGAAAGTTCTCTGAAAATAGAGAAAAATTCCTAGGAATTAATGAAAAATTCTTCATAAGAACTTGAGTAGCAAAGTCATGAATCTTAACTTCTACAAAGTATTGCACACTTTACAGAAGTTGGGGGGCAAATGATATGGGCTAAAAATAAACCCTAAAGACACAATTAATGTCACATTAATTGAACCTAGCCTGGTCCAAAAGGGAGCCTCAATTAATGAGGCTTGAAACCCTAATTAGTAAATAAATTCGTAATTAATTGATTGGCTAAATATACAGCTAATTAATTATGTCAAAATACATGGAAACTACTCCAAGGAATAGCCCCCAAGAAACCTCAATCAACAAGGAAATCTATTCCTACTTGGAAACTACTTCTATCACAAGAAGAATCCAGAATTTTTCTAGCAGGTGGCCTGCCCACCAAGGTTCCTAAACCTACTCTAATTCTTAGACTCTCTACGGCTATATAAAGGGCTTAACCCCTCATTCTTAGAACTACGTTTTGGCTTGATTCTCTAAACACAACAGAGATACGTAGGCATCTTGTGAGGGTGGAACCAAGCTACGAAACACAAGCTCAGCCATTAAAGCTCATTAAAGCTCGTTAAGTACAGACATACATCGCATTAACTACACCCTAGTTTTTAATCCATAACACCACTGTATATAAGTTAGTGATTACTATAATGATAAATATTGATTTATGTAATATTAATTACTGATTTCTGTACTATTATATATTTAGTGACTTGTGTAGGTTAAATCAGTAGTTTGAGCGCGAATTTTGTATATTAAATATTTTTATAATATAAAATAAGTAATTTCGGGCTTTTATCATAAATTGATCTATTCTTTAATGTTCATATTATCGTATATTGTGTTCAAATTTCATATCTTAGTTTCATGAAACTTTATGATTGTTGATTGTTATCACTATTTTATACTACATCAATCACTCGTTTATACATTGTTAATCATTATATTATATATTAAAAATCATTGAAAATCAAAACAGACTGATAATCCTCTAGAGGTGATTGAGAAGCCGGAGATTACATAAGTGATTTGAGTGATAGAGAAGCAGGGTCGGACCCAGGATTTTAAGAATCAAATGGGNTATTTTCACCCTACAATTTTATCTTTATTTAAATTTTATTTGATTTCAATATTTTTATATTATCTCAATATCCTTTAGATTTATTTTTTAATAAAATTAAAATTTACCGAACAAAGACGGCTCTATTTTCACTAAATTATTAATTTCAGTGCTCTTTTAGTTATAGTTAATAATCATCTTATTAGTAAAATGGTAATAGTTACGTGAAGTACTTAAATAGAGTACTATAAGAGACATATTTTGTTATAATATATTGTAGAGGACATATAAGTCTCCGATTAATATTCTATTTAAGGGTACTCTATTTAATATAATCCAAAGAAAACTATATTTATGAATAAGTTAATTTTATCTATACTTCTAATTTTTATTTAAATTCAATATTTATTATTTACTTTTATTATATTATAGAAACATTCTTTAAATCTATTTTTTAATAAAATTAGAATTTAGCTATCAACTTTCTTTATATAAACTTACGTATGCAAAAACCGATTAATTACAATCCAACTATTACACTTATATATATATATATATATATATATATATATATCTAAAATAATTTAAATAAAATTATATTATATTTCAAACTCTTTTTAATGGTATTCGGTCATACAAAATTACCAATTTTTTGTACTAACATGTTTTTTATTATTTATAATTTCTGATTTTACCCTATGATTCTATACATATTTAAATTTTAAACGGATTCATTCCACTGCTCAAGTAAACAAAATACTCGAGTTTGATATTATCTTAGCCCATTTTTTTTCAATCCGATAAAGTGAACCCCTTAAAAAAATTATATATATTTACCCTACAAATATAGATTAATTAGAATTTAATAATCATAATGATTTATACTATTTATTTACTAAATAATTATAAATTTAATATAAATTATTTAAGCTTATATTATGAGATTATATATGATATACCATCTAAATTTATTATTTTTAAATTATTTAAGTATATTAATTTAATATTTTTAATTACCTACACATGTATGTATATATATATATATATATATATATATATATACATATGTCAATAGAAAAAATATAAATACACTAATTTATATTATTATTAATAGATAAAATTTGGGGTTTTTTGAAAAATACCTAAGGATAAAACTTTTTTTGCAAAAATACTGGGTTTTTAAAAATATTTTGCAAAAATTCGAATTTTAAAAAAATTACAAAAATACGTTTTTTTGTTTTTTTTACAAAAATACGGTTTGCAACTTTTCAACCATATTTACAAAAATCAACCACAAATACAACTTCATAAATTAGTAAAATTAATTATTTTTTGGTTGCATTTTGAAAAATAAGTTGCATGGTTGCATACCGTATTTTTGCAAAAAGAATCGGGAGATAGTAAAATCGCAAAAAGAGTTAAGAAAAGTAGTATTTTTGGTAAATATGTAAGGGAAACTACCAAAAATAACAATTTTTAAGGTTTTTTTGCGATTTTACCATATTCTGATTCTTTTTGCAAAAATACGGTTTGCAACCAGATGCAACTTATTTTTCAAAATGCAACCATAAATGCAACCAAAAAATAATTATTTTTACTAAATTTTAAAGTTTCATTATTGTTTGATTCCCGATGATTCCATTTGCAAATATGGTTGCAAAGTTGCAAACCGTATTTTTGCAAAAAAATGGTATTTTTGCAATTTTCAAAAAAATCTTATTTTTGCAAAATATTTTTAAAAAAGTCAGTATTTTTGTAAAATATTTTTTATCCACGGGTATTTCTCAAAACACCCCTAAAACTTTTTAATGAGATATAGTAGTACCAATTTTGATATAAAATTTAATCATTTTTGAACTTTACCAATTTGTTTTAGATTGTGTTTGGAAACCTTGATTTCATTTCAAATGATGGATTTCAAATGACAAAATTTGAGTTGTCATTTTAAATTATTATATTTTTACTAATATTTAAATTCCATGGAATTCAAATAAAATCCAAATCCAAATTTTTATGATTACCCAAACATGTCATTTGATGAAATCCTGAATTTCAAATGAAATCCATGTTCCCAAATAGACCATAATGATTTGTAGATTACAATCAACATATACAATTTTACTAATCATTATAAAATTGATCGTAATATATATGATCAATATTAACCATACACGTATTATAACTATTATAACTGATTTGAACTGTTTTAAGATATCAAAAATAATTTGTATATCTATATATCTATATAATATATTAACATGTTTGTTTCAGTCATATAAATTTATTTTTTATATGTTAACCGTGTGGGTTCATTACGTTACTATTATGTTAAAAATATAAATAAGGAACGAATATAAATTTTATTTATTTGTTTAAATAATAAAACATAACAAAAATTTATTTTTATTGAACAATTTTAATTAAGCCCGTGCTTCGCATAATTAGTAAAGTATATATTTGTATGGTTGAAAGTAATTATTAAAATTCTGGAAATGTGACAATTGAAATGGATGAGTATGACCTTGAACCACTGAAGCTCGCGTTGCATTTGCAAAGCTGCACCAGTGACCGTATTGAGGCGATGAGGAGGCGCTAACTTTCCTGCATAGTGCAGTGAATTCTCTCCATTTTGGCTATCTGCCACTACGTACGCCTTATGGCCTGACATTTGATATACGAGGTTGTACACTTTCTCCTGGCAATCCATCTATATTGTACCAGACAATGCCTGGATACTGATGGATCCACTCTTCTATAAGCTCATGAATGTCATGTTTTACTGCTGTTGATATTGCCGTTCCCAATACTTCCCAAGCAGTGGCATGATCAACCTTCCTTAAAATGGCTGAGCACATTTGTTTTACTAGTTCTTCTGCCTGTATGTGCTTTACTTTGCTGTCATGAATCTGCTTGATATGTGGTGCTGCAGTGATATCATGTTATAATTGAGCAATTAATTACGTTAAACCTAATGGAAACAATTTCTTGAAATTCTGAATAATATATCTTCTTATAGAATGAATTAATATCCATAAGCTCGTTTAAAAGATTTAGAGGTTTTGGTGGTAGTCTCTTATGCACGATTAACTTTTGAAAATATTTGACGAAGTTTGAACATTAATGTTATCAGTGTTAGAGATCAACAATTTAGTGCTTAATTTCCTACCTAAGTATTGAAGTATGCTCCAAAAAAGAATATTGAAACCATAGCCCGCTGAAAAGACAAGTAGAAAGTATTAGTATGAAGACAAGTATAGCTCAAATTCACATAGGTTAAGTATTCAGACTTTTAGTTCGGTTTTGCTTTCTGATCGTCTCTGATATTCCCACCATAGGTGACTCCAGTGCTTTCTCCCGATTAACAGGGATCCCTATTAAATGATTACCAAACAAGAAGAATGAAATATGACGATGTGTTTCAATAGAAAATAAATTTACCTACAAAACGAATCTTCAAGGCACAGCATTGAATATTGATCACCATAGGTTTTTTACCCTTTGCACAATGATTTTTACCCTTAATTATATTCACATATGCAATATGTGTTTTTAGAAGTTTGACCTCCAAGACGCCACATGATAGTATAGCCGAAACCTTCAATGTATAGTATATAAATATATGAATACGATGATCTGAGAAAACGACTCACATGAATAAATGACTTGTTGCCAAAATCCAAACCTACTTCCACTTTGAAATGCCTTGTGTTTTGCTGCTAGTATCTGTAAGCTGGTATGTGAATTGATAATATTTTTCTCTGGCACCATGTCTGGGTACTTTTCCACTAGATACAGAGCAACATCTGACAAGATCCACCCATCGTGCATAGACAGAAAGAAAGAGTCAACTTGCAGTACTTGCGAAATCTTGGAAAGTAATGTCACATACTAATACGGAGCAGCATGATAATAATATTCTAATGCTACAACAATAACAAATATTTTTATCTGTTGTAATCATGAACGACATTATTTATGGAAAACAACAGGAACATACCATAGAAATCAGCTGAGATACTAAACGAAAGAAGATCAGCACCATGTGCTCCCCGGTAGGGACTAGTTCCATCCTCTCCAACCACATCCTTTGTCATCTCCAGCAAATATAACAATGTCTCTCTCTCCCCGTGCATTGCTGCTAACTTCAATGCGGTTTCTCCACAATTATTATTAATCTGAGTCATTTCCGGGTTTAAACTGACCAATAGCCTTACATCTTGTATATTCCCTACCTTAGCAGCGTATTGGAGCGGAATGCTCCCATAAAAGTTACCAGTTACTAGCATCTCTGGATTAATTTTCATTATCTGCTCTACTAACTGTTCGACAAACCGGTGGGAACTGTTAGTTCCCACCGCTATGTGCAGAGTGGTTTCCCACCAGTATGTAATGAAGGCGTTTAAGTCTTTTTTCTCTTCTTCAAAAATGCGTTTTGCTGTTTCCCAGTCGCCTTGTATTGCTGCTTTATAGATTGGAATACACTCGATCACGTGGTCGTAATTTGCCATTGGAGAGCTCAAGTTTCACAGAGTGATTATGTGTTAAAACCTTGGTATGTTTAGGGATCTTGTTAAGAACATTCGTTGTGATGTATAGATCAAGAGATAAATGCCGGGCTATGCAGCAAATTGAACGACATGGGGCTGCTGGGGGTCCAATTTTTAATTAAAAATCAGTTATAAATATGTAAAATTTCAACTAATGGAGTGTTGGATTTTATAAAAGAATTGAATACATGTTATATAAATGTCTGATTTGCATATAAAATCATGAAGAGTTTTATAAGTTGAAATTAGTCAAATATTATCTTAGCTCAATCATGTCTTCGGTCAGATTGAGTGGCTTAGCAATGTTATCCATCGAAAGAAATCTAATTGAAAATTTAGATAATGATATCCCTATCATAATAATTTCTCCAAGCTTTATCGTGTCAATTTATATTTGTTTAGTTGTTTGTTGTAAATTTTGAGTCTATCTCTTGTTACACTGGTGGTTGTGATTATTAATGAAGTGACACTGATGGTTAGGATCCACAGTGTTCACAATCGACAGAATGTTACTATATATACCTCCATACTGGAGTATTTTACAGAAGCTATATAATCCCATTCTGTGTAATCATTTACAGTTGAAATATTATTTGAAGTAATTGGAATCCAAGGTCTTAAATCACCATATCTTATTTTCTGCTATTCTGATGTCAAAGTTGTAAACTAATCATTTTTCTGTGTCTTAGTACTTTGGCCAATAATGTTTTGTCTAATGAATGGCACATTTTTATGATTATTGGCGCTAATTATCATAGCAATGAATCAAATCTCTCGCGTAGAAACTACAGAGTACGAGTACTATTGGAAAGAGTAGAATGGAGGCAATCCTTCTATATCTTACGAGTTGGCATTTAAGATTGAGTTAGCATTTAAGTTTGGGTTCAGGGCTGCAATTTCCCATTAAAATAAAGATTTAGGTTGTGATTGTTATGGTTTACGGTGTCTGTCTTCTTGTTTTTTTGGAATCACATGTAGATTCACAGCAATATGAACATATTACATGTAACTCATGTTTAGAGCAACACGAACATGTTACATCTAATTCAGGTGCACATCAACAACACAGAGTATAGAATGAAGAAACGCAGAGTATCATCAGAATTAAGAATATATAGAAACTTATACCATGTTGGGAAGATCTTCTTTTATTAGGTGCTTTAATCATTGCCACATACAACATCAAACATGAGCTACTGTGTAAATAAAGCCTAACTGAGTATTATTCAAATAAAATAATGGTATATATTTAAACATGTATATTTTTTTACAGTTCTGAACAAGAAAGAACAAGCCTACTCCACCCCTCTAGTTGTACGAGGAAGAAGAGGCAGTAATTTAATGGAAATGAGGACATGACAACTCAAATTGTCGATAATCTGAACTCCTCGTGAATAACAATAAATTTTCATTTAATAGTTACCCTATAGTGAAAAACTTAATCCGTACTTAAGTTTTTTGTTTCTTACTCTATAAAATCTATATCAGTTCATCGTTCAGAGACACAAAGTGTTACTTTTAATAGTATCAACAACACAACAGATTACATGATTGATGAATGAAACCCGGTTCAAAATATTTGGTTAACTTACAATGAGAAAATTTAATAAATCTAATGAAGCAACAAGTTGTTCTGCTTGTAGAAAATGCCTCTTCCATATGTAGAGCGAACCATTTCCACAAGTAGCGGATACTGCAACAACAAAAACAATGTCACTGGAATACTAGCTAGTAGAATAACCGGTGCCGCAATCCACTGCATTTTATCGTGTAGCACAAGAGATAGCGTTGCACTGAATGCAACCATTGTAGCAGCTATTGATATAAACAATGAGATTAGTCCGAGCACCAATCTCTTTGGTAAAGCACCTAAAAAATCCTCTTCTGCAAAACGTGAATTAAGTACTGCTAGCAACATCATAACAGAGGTTGATGATGAGAATAATGCGATCGCATCTGATACGGCGAAGAGAATAAAGACCGCATCATTTAAAAACAGGGCTCTGCCATTGTTGTCGTTTCCTCCTGGTGCTGTAAATATAGCTGCAAATGCTATGGTAACAATAAGAGCAGCTACAACAGTAGCTGATGAAGATGTATCCTTCATCCATTGCTTTGCTTCTTTGAGTAGCTCCTTGTGTTCACTACTGAATACCATTCTTGGTGTTTTGTTTTCAAAGTTTAAGTGTCCTTTATACGAAGGTATCACAAACTGTTCAACTTCCTGCACAACGATAAGTATGTTAAAGATGGTGTGTCCCTCCCATATATCAAAAAAGGTCAAAATAACTTCCAGCTTTTAATCAGACGTATTTTAATTAACTCGAAGCAGACACTTAAATGAAGTGGCTTATCAGCTCACTAGACGATCTTACAGTGCTTAAGCTGACATATAATTAGACGCTTAATTAAATCATATTATCCTTCAAGTACTATCTCATATAAGAGATGACTTCCTAGAGTTTAGGAGTGGGAAGTACTATCTCATATAAGAGATGACTTCCTGGAGTTTAGGAGTGGGAAGTACTATCTCATATAAGAGAAGACTCCCTAGAGTTTAGGAGTGGGCTTACCGGACAAGAATGTAATTCATAGAACACATATTTGTGTGATTATGTGTGGTTAAATGTAAGCCGAAAAACTATCTAGAATTTAATAACTGAAATTTATGAGTATCACCTTGAACCATTGAAGCTCGCGTTGCATTTGCAAAGCTGCCCCAGTGACTTTATCAAGGCGATGTGGAGGCCCTAACTTGCCAGCAATATGCAACGCATTTCCTTCAAAAGCATATTCTGCCGATGTGAACACCTTATGCCCTGACATTTGATATACAAGGTTGTACACTTTCTCTTGGCGTTCAAGAATTGCAGCCATGAACAAGTTCATTCCTTCAATTTTGCACTTGACAACTACTGGATAGTGAAGGCAGCACTGTTCTATAAGCTCATGAATACCATATTTTACTGCTGTGGATATTGCTCTTCCAAATATATCCCAGGCTAGTTTTTCGTTGCCTTTGTCCATAACAGTTGAGCACATTTGTTTTACAAGTTCTTTTGACTGTATGTGCATTACTTTCCTTTCATGCATCTTCTTGATATGTGGTGCTGTAGTGATAACAAATTACAAATGAAACGTTTAATATCTTTAAACATAATGGTGTGTTTGATTACAAGGATTATAAATCAGAGACTATTTCTATTTGCCTCAAATAACCATTATTTCTGTTTCAAATAAATTCCAAATATACGTATGTGTATATATAGTTATCTAACGGTGCTCTATAGCTCAGCCGAGGAAGACTCGTTAAGCTCATTCTCTCTGACAGAATTAAGTCCATCATATTACTATAAAAGATTCAACATGGAAGAGCAAATAGTAAACATTTGGTACTCCCTCCCTCCCTTTTTAATTTCTTTTTTGTTAAAAAAAATTGTCCGTAATTACTGTCTTTCTTTTTTTCCAAAATAATTTTATAATTTTTTTAAAGAATACCCTTATATTAATATTTCCAATGTTTGACTAATTCAAATATACAAATAATTCAACTTAATTTAGTGCAATTATGAATTAGGGGTGAGCATTCGGGAATTTGGATATATACTTGTTGGATCAAATCAAGCCTACTATACTGTATTTACTTGTCATGTTATGTAACACATCTAGAACTTCTGTAATAGGTTGGTGACTTAGTTCTTTATGATGTATATTTGCATATAGAAGTATGTTTCTATTGCAATTCCAAATTGTATTTGATAGTCAAGAATAAAGTCTAATAGAAGATTCAAGATGGATCATGCATCAAGACAAAGAAGACTTCACCAAAATAAGGAATGCAATATAAGTATTCTTCTAAGTCAAATAGCCAATCGAGAAGTCACCTTGGTTGAGAAGTCAGATGTGTAACTGGTAGAGAAGTCAGATGTGCAACCGGTAGAGAAGTCTCAAAACACTCAATGGCTCAGTATTCGATCGAGAAGTCAAGGAATTGAAGTCATTCGAGAAGTGCCAAAATGTATTCATTCGAGAAGTCCAGTAAACAAATCGAGAAGTCAGCTAGTGAAGTAATTGAGAAGTCTAAGGAAGAGGCCAATCGAGAATTCTGTGGTAATAGACTATTCGAGAAGTCTAGTCTGATCGAGAAGTCAACAAAGCCATATCTAATCGAGAAGTCTAGACAATCGAGAAGTAATAAGTCAAAACTAATCGAGAAGTATTAGGAGTATTCGATCGAGAAGTCTATGTCATGACTTCTCGAAGTGAAATCAGTTGAGTATTCGATTGTTTCAAGAAGCTAGTTTCAAGTAGATTTGCAGAAGAACAAGGCAACTAATTTGAAGCACTGTCTTGATCAGACTAGTCAAACCTGTGAAGATAGTGACAAGTCTACAATGAAGCTTGAAAGAAGAACAAGATAAAGACAGGAGATAAAATGCAGTTGGGATAGACTGTCAAAAGAAAGACTTAGCTAGAAATAGAATAATGTATAATGTAAAGTTTCTTTTGCTATTTCTAGTTTTAGATAACTGGTCTGTGAAAGCATGTGCTAATGAGACATGTTGTCTATATAGCAAAGAACACAGTTTTCATAGGTTAGCAAGTTGAATATTGTCATTGTATTCACTCCTTGTATCTTTCAAGAACAAGAAGCTGAGATTCATACCAATAATCTCATATTGTAGCAAATTCAATTCTAATACAAATTAGATTGAAAGTTAAATTTGTGTGTCTGTTTTATTTACTTCCGCAATCTTTGATAAACACTACACAGATTAACTTAAGCTACAAACAGATTCAATCATTCATAGTTCATATAAGCAAAGTCGAAAAGAATCACTGTATAAGTTTCTATTACTCATTCCTAACAATACTGAATTCAAATTAATATGGATATCCAAATTTCCAAATAGATAAATTTTCATATCCAAATACCGAATTGAATTATTTTCGGTCGGAAATCGAACCAAAAATTTTAATTCGGTTCGGATTCTAAAATATCCAAAAAAACAAAATTTATAAAAAATGCAAAAGTGGCTCAAGTAAAATGTTAAATTTTGTAAATTAAATAATCATTTTAAGTCCAAATATAAGATCGTGTCTCTTAAATTTGATTAGGTATTAGAAGAAATAAAATAAGGAATCATTAATTTACCAAAACTATAATAAAATAAATAATAATTCAATGACTTCATTGAGTAAATCATGACTCTACGAAATTATGAATACAAATAAGTTATATTTGATAAAGATGTAATGAAAAAGATAAAAGTTATATGTTGATATTGTTTATCTTGTATAAATCACAATTATAATTAAAATGTATGTAAAAGAATAATATATATATATATATATATATATATTATTTAAATTACTTAATTCGGACTTATAGGATAATTTGGATAATCCAAAAAAAAAACCAATATTCCAAAATAATCTAATATGCATTCCAAATACCGAACCATATTTTATCGGATCGGTATTCAAAGTAAATTATTTCGGATTTATCCATTGGGTATATGGATATCCGAACCGAATATTCACCCATATTATGAAGTGTTCGAGATTAATAGGTCTAAACCGTAATCTTCTTAATTATTCAAGTATTGCAATATTATTATGTCTACAGCTTAATCTTCTTACCCAAGTATTGCAATACACTCCAAAAGGATGAGATAAACCCATAGCATGCTGAAAATGTAAAAGCAGAACTTGTTAGTACAATAGTACATACACAAGTAACAACAAACAAGTATAACTCTGCAGGAGTTCGCAAAGATCAACAACATATTTACCTTGGTAAGATCGGTTTTGGGTTGTGATTATAATCTCTGATAGCTCGTTAATAGGGGACTTCAAAGCTTTCTCCGCGTCGACAGGGATCCCTTATTTTATCAGTCAATCAAATATATATAACATTAATTGGTTGCGCGTGTTGACATAAAATATTGAAAAATCTATGACATTTTAGGAATTTTTTGTCAAGGAAATTTTAGGAATATTTAAATACATGAAATATATGCTGATTATAAGAAGAAACAACTCACATGAATAGATGATTCGCTGCCAAAATCTAAGATTACTTCCACTTTGAAAAGCAGTAGGTTTTGCGGCTAGTATTTGTAAAGCGCTTGTCAAGTCTTCGAAAATCGTACTTTTCATTGTCACTTGTTCCGGGTACTTTTTAACTAGATACAGAGCCACATCTGCATGCCCAAGATCCATCAGCCTTTGAAATATAATCCCATACATGCATTTTCTTTGAAACTATCTTACACCATTAATGGTTGGGAAACAACGAACGGAGAGTGTTGATGCTATTTTCCGTCAAGAAGTAGGCGGCAAGGATTTGTCATTGGTCCATATTAATATAAAATATTATACATATTTATATACATATTTATATAAAATAAAATATTATTTATCATAATTAACTTTTGTAAACCCAAATAATATACATATTTATGTTCAATAAAGATTTGTTTATTATATATAATTTTTAATTATTATCAAAATAACTCTTTTAAATAAAAATATAACATAAAAAACAAAAATATAACACAAAAATAAATTTTGGCTAAGCTTGTATATCTATCTATACTATATTATTAAAGCCGCAAGGGCAAATGTTTGGTCGGTCGTCGGTTTGGTCCTTTTGTGTTCCACTCAACTTCAAATATGTGTCTGTCTCCTACTCAATTTCAAACACATTTTTTTAATCAATATACTATCATGTTTTAATTTCCTCATTAATCAATATTTTTAATATATTTAATATCATTAAATTTTATGAATATTAAAATAATATTATTATTTTATTTATATTAATTAAATTTTATTATTGTGCTCTATCTATATTATATATATTTTTATATTATATTACTCTAAACGAACTTCTTTTTTAATTAGAATATAGAGTTGCACTCACAATCTAATAGCTTCATCGCTTAAACACTTTAATTTATATAAAATTACAATTCTATATTAAAAAATGTTGAATATTCAAATTATATTAATATTTTATCTATATTAAAACATACTCTTTTATTTAAATTTTAATTAAAATATTTCTAATATATTCAAAACTCTTTTTATTAATAAAATTTATTAATGCTTTGCACGGGTTATTAATCTATGTTAATTAATATAAATATATAAAAATGTATTAATGAGACTTTAAACACGTAATATAAATATGATTCAAAATTAATTTATCACATGTACAACATTACATAAAAAAAATATTAATAACATAAACAATCAAATTAAATATTTAATTCATTTAAAATATATAATATTTTATTTATTACTCTTCTCTCGTACTTTGCACGTTATAGGCTAGTATTATATATGATATTTGTTTTATATACAGTTTTTTTTGGGTGTTGGTCTTATATGTCATAATTTGGGGGGGAAATGCCCTAAATGGCATACCCCAAAAAAATGGTCCTAAATAGCACTCCAAAACGCTACATCGTGTAGCGTTTTGAAAAAAAAAATCTCTCCAAAACGCTACTTTAAGTTGCGTTTTGAGCCCAGAACCCAAGATAAAGTAGCGTTTTGCCCCTTTTATAGCACGTCACACTATGTAGCGTTTTGGAGTGACATTTAGGGTCATTGTTACGGATCGTGACATTTAGGGCATTTTCTCCCCAAATTGTGAAATTGAGAGCCTTTTCTAGTTTTTTTTAACTTTTTTTCACTGGATTTATTCGATAAAAACAAATTGATTAAAGTGCAATAAAATTATAAGTTGATTGATTTTTTTAGCTGAACAATACCGTGAAACGAATACGACTTAACCTACGTACCATAGAAACCGCCATAGACCGCGTAGCCTAAAAGGTTAGCACCGCGTTTTCCCTGGTAGGGACTAATCTTTTCTCCACCCACATCTTTTGTCACCTCCAGCAAATAACAAAATGTCTCTTTCTGTTCGTTTTGGGCTGCCAAAGTCAAGGCTGTGTTTCCGCACCCGTCAACAATCTGAGCCATTTGGGGGTCTTTGTTGATCAAAATTCTTGCAGCCTCTGTATTCCCTACCATAGCGGCATAGTGAAGCGCAGTAAATCCTTCAACGTTACTAATTCTCAGCATCTGCAGACCCCCTACGCGCAAAATCCAGTTCACTAATTCTTCTACAAAACAATTTGAACTGTGTGTTCCCACGGCTATGTGTAGAGGGGTTTCTAAGTCGCCTCTGAAATTACAAAAGCCGAGGAAGACATTTGTTTCTTCTCCAAATATGGGCTTCGCAGTTTCCCAGTCGTCTGCTATTGCGGCTTTATACAGTGTAGAATATTTGATCAAGCCATTTACATTCGACATCGGAGAGCTAGCTGATCGAGCTCAAGCTTAGGAGTTAGGGAGTGAAATATGTGTTAAAGCGTAGACTTCTAGCAACTAACACATGCACATTCGATTTTTATAGTGGATATATATATGCTCTATGAACTAATTAATACAACTCATTAATCCTGTTTCTTAATTAAATGATATTTTATATTATGTTTTAATTGATGGAGTCTACAAGCCAGATGGTGAATTTATGAGATAAAATCAGTACCAAATTGATAATTCAATATATACTTTTTTTAAATTATTTTTGAAAACTTTATTATGTCTTTGAAAATATTTTTTAAGGATGTGCCTCCATGCATTAATGAAATATCGTAGCCTGGTATGTGCATGTGTTTAATTCTGATCATTAATTTATTTTAACCAACGATTTTGAGTTGTTGGTTGTTGGGTAACAAACTAACAACTCTATTGGTCCTTGTTCAATATTAATTACACAAGTCATATATGTGTGAATAAAATCGACTCGATAATTCATGGTTTTGATTGAGGTATTTTATTTGATGGAAATTAATATATATACGTTTTAATTCGGTTTGATGATAAAAAATTGAACATAGTCGAGCTGAATTCAAACATAACTCGAGTTGAATCAAGTTGTTGCTAACAGTTACGATTCATAGTCTAACATCAAAATCGTTTTAGTAGGATTATGTATTTTTTTTCCTTTTCATAGGTGCAGTTATTTTATATTTTCATGTCAATATATAAGCAGGGTTGTTTCTGACTTACTCGATATCTCGGGAGGAAAATTTTAAATAAACCCCTAAAATAATTTTTTTTGGGACATAATTATAAAAAATCATATGATATAAAATATATTTGAGTCAATAAAAAATAAGTAACAAAATCTCAATAATATCAGTAATATAAGTAACCAATAAAATAAAATTACAAATTATAAAAAATAACTTCTTCAAACATTTTTAGATATAAAGTCATTGATAATGCTTTATACATCAATGTTCTCCGACAGGTTTTTCTCAATGCATAATAGAGAAACGGCATTCAATCTTTTCTTATAACATAGATGATCTGAAATAGTTTTTATCAAGTTTGCTAGAAGAGCCTATTTTTTTATAATAAAATTATTTATAACTCTTCTTTGCGACTCTTCTAACTTATCAACTAATTTCCTTTTTTTTTCTCTTTTTAATATCCAGAGAATTGCTTTTTAGATAATATCATATAAATCAAAACTTAAACAATTAACTTATAAATAAGTAATAACACGTGAAATAGATAGTTCGAGACCAAAATTCTCACGTACTGAAAGTGTGGAAAAGAATGAATCTTTATATCAAAATAAAGACAAAATATATATGTCTATTTGAATATTGAGACATAAAATATAAATTTAAAAATAAAATTTTACATGATTAGGGTTTTTAATCGTTGCACAATATTCTCATTAATCCTAAAATAATAGTATAATATTGTTTTGATATAATATATATATATAATCGGATAACAGTAAAACTCTATTTTTCATTTCTTAATAATGGATTATATAGTATTTTGGAATACATATATAAATATATTATATATATATACATAAATAATTAGTACTTATTTTTAATTTTATAGACCCTACAATAATATATATATATATACACATATACATATATATTTAAAAATTATTTATTTATATTTTGTAAAAATTATAGATTTTTAAAATTTTTTAACTAAATAATATATATACAAATTTGTTTTTTTTTATAATTGGTGTCCCGCAAAATTTTGGGCCCGGCAGTCGCCGAGCACACCCTCAGGGCCCGCCCTGTATATAAGAGTACAATCACATTTATCATAAATTTTTCACAAAAATATGTGATCACTATTTCAATAATCACATGTTCTATATAAAATACAAAATACATGATATCGAGATTTTTAATTTTATTAATTTTAAAATATTATTTATATTTTATTAATTTACTCTTTTGAATTACAGGCTTTGTGTATTAAACCAAAATATCAATTTACAAATTATATGAATGTATATATACTAGTTTCATATCTTTGGTGTGTAATAATAAATTGAGTCTTTAATTAAATATCAAAATTATATTATAGTATTTGTGATATAGTAAGCAAAATTATATATAAATTTAAAAATTGTACTAAATAAATATATAATAATGATTTGAAACTCATTTTTTTAACATATTTAAATTATTCATTAAAATATTAAAATATATTTATACTATATTATTATAACCGAAAGATTAAAAGTTTTGGTCGGTCGGTACGGTACTGCGCCAAGGTCCTAAAAAATATACATGTATTAGATATAATTTTACTTACTATAATACGGGTCTTAACTATATACATATATCTATATTGACTAAAATTTTACTTTTTAGGCCCAATTATATATTTATTATAACACGAGTCCAAATTATAACATATTTATATTAAATAGAATAAATTTATATAAAAAAGAGAACATATAATATTAACATAAATTCTTAATATTATAAAATTTTATATTAAATATTAACAAAAATATATAAAAAACAATTTACTTAAATATTAGTTATCCCATAATTTGGACCGGCACATGACATTTGGGAACTAATTTTGTACGTCATTTTATATACTTAACACTACTCTAAATTTTACTGTAACATACTAACGTACATGTTAAAAATCATAACTCTATTAAATACCCACCGGCCACCACTGAAAGCAAAAGGACAAAGATAAGGCAACTCTGTGGCCCATTGCCAAGCAGGCAGTTTTGAAATTAGATGTCACTGATTTTTAACACACTTCTTAATGTGTTTTAATTGTATATTTATTATTATTTTTTATAAAAAATTATAATATTTTTATTTTAAAAAATAAATATTTTGAAAATATTAATTTTTTTTACTAATTTGGCTTATATGCCTTGAAATGTGAGTATGTTTTCTAACAAATCTCGGAGATTAGCGATAATCGAACACAGGACGACCAGAGATAATCTCTTAGCAATTGAGCTATCTCAACACGCTCTTAAAAATATTAATTAATTATATTGTCAACGTATTTTAGAAAGCGTGCCAAAATGTTAAACTCCCTCAATTTAATAGGAAGTCCACGCCATTTGTTGCTTTAACCAGTGATGTCACTAGGCTACGATCCAATTATCCGCGATAGGTACTCCTCCCCTTTAATGAATGTTTAGTGAGTTTTTTTTCTCATATTAAAATTTTTGGTCCGTCGGTTCGGTAGTGGATCTAAAAAATATACATGTATTAAATATAAGTTTACTTATTATAATACGGGTCTTAACTATATATATATATATATTAACTAAAATTTCATTTTTTAGACCCAATTATATATTTATTATAACACGAGTCTAAATTATAACATATTTATATTAAATAGAATAAATTTATATAAAAAAAGAGAACATATAATAATAACATAAATTCTTAATATTATAAAATTTTATATTAAATATCAATAAAAATATATATAAAAACCAATTTATTTAAATATTAGTTATCCCGTACTTTGCACGGATTATAAACTTGTATATATATATTATCTGAAGAGTAAAAGGTTCCTAAATTTAATTTTAGATAACTTAGTGAAAGTCACTACCATTTTGTGTATAAAAAATGGGTAACATTTTTGTAATAATAAAATTTGCCCCCTTATATTTACAAAAATAACCTTGATATTGTATTATAATAAATGTCAATATTAGATAGTTATCTAAAAGTTACTTTAAGATCATTAAACTCTTTTCTAAATCGAGTTAAAGAAATTTGAATCCTTTTGAACAACCAACTAAACGAGTCGCAATTAAGTCATATAAATATAAATTTTAGAGTAATGTTAGGGGTACAAAATTGGGTACAAAAAATTGGTCTCAAATGATGTGTTATAGATGACTTGTCAATTTAGAAAATTTTAATTGATGAAATTTGTATGAATAAATTGGGGACCGTTATAATTAATAAGATTACAATCAATCAGAATCTCATTTGAGAACTAATTTTGTACTCCATTTTATACCATAGCACTCTAAATTTTAAGGTACATGTTAAAAATCATATACTCTATTAAATACCCACCACTGAAAGCAAAAGGACAAAGATAAGGCAGGTAGAAACTTCCCGGTGGTGGAAATAGAAACAGTCAACTCTGTGGCCCATCTGCCAAGCAGGCAGTTTTGAAATTAGATGTCACTGATTTATAATAACACACCTTAATGTGTTTTAATTGTATATTTATTATTATTTTTTAAAAAAGTTATAATATTTTTATTTACAAAAAAAAATATTTTGAAAATATTTATTAGTTATATTGTCAACGTATTTTAGAAAGCGTGCCAAAATGTTAAACTACCTAAATTTTATAGTAGTAGGATTATTACGGAAGTCTACGCAATTTGTTGCGTTAACCAGTGATGTCACTAGGCTACGCTCCAATTATCGGCGACAGGTACTCCTCACTCTTAATGAATGTTTAGATAATTTTTTTAAGGCCCAGATTAATCGATATATCGGGATTCATTAGAAAAATTAATGAGAATATTAATCGGAAGTATTTAGATATACACCTTACCTTTTTTTTAATAATAAATATATTGGGTTGGTAACATTATTTTATGTATGCAAAAATCTACATATCCAACCTAAGGAGAGTGAAACATGCATATTTAAGCCAAGACGAGCATATAAATATAATTAGTGACCGGACAAGACGGGTACCATGATTAAACATTGTGTATCACATCATAAAACCAATCAAACAAACAACTATAACCAACATTATTCTATTTCTTCTTATAATTGACTATTCTAGGAGCAAGTCCAATACTAATACTAAAATAGATGTAGTTATTGCTAAAATATAAAATTAAAAAATGTATTTTGGTGTTAAAATGAAACTAATGGTCCAATGCATGGTTTTAAATTAAAACCAAAAAATGTAAAATTAACTAAAAGACTTTCCCCTTGTTGTTGCAGACGACATTGTTGATGTAGCAAAAGGAGCAATTTTGCACCTTAATTTATAGAGGCTAGTTTAAAATAGTTGTTTGAGTAGTAAAATTTAAGAATATGTAGTTGGATATTAAATGATATTGTTGGATATTGAATGATAATACAGATCATTCATCAATGTAGAAGGACAATGCAGCTGAGCTGAGATATAATTTGCTTGATGCTTGGTTGTTGGAATATCAATGTACATGAAAATAATAATAAAAAAAAGATGGTACCTGTTCAATACATATGAAAACTGAAAAGTTTTAATGGAGTAAAATGAATGATAAACAAAAGTACAAATAAGTAAACTAACAATAAATTAATTTTATATTCATTTTTCTCCAAAATCCTACTTGCATGCTCATGTGACAATTATAGATAGGTACATTTATATTTGGTTCTATATTATAGATAGCTACATATATACTTGTATTTTTCTATTTTAGCACCTCTTATAACATTATATTAGAGTGCTATGTTTTATAATTGATGCTATATTATAGAAATAGCCCCTCCAATAACATTGAATTCTACTTGCTCTTAAAAATCTGTTGCATGCATCGTTTCTTGCTAGTTTATAAAACCCACCTCCTTTAATGCAATCTTTCATATAGTAAGTCAACACAATTAATCTGATACTTTAATCGTAATTAGAAACTGCATATGATCCATCTCCTTCACTCTTCATATATATTAGGATATTAATTCATGGCATCGACAAAGTCAATGTTTATTTTTAATTTACAACCCAGCAGTGCTCAAGCTTTTAAATGTACAAAGTCAATGTTTTTCTGCATTAAACCAAACAAACATGTACAGTAGTTGTATCTAGAGATGCACAAAAACCGAATCTAGTCGAATTCAGATCGGATTATAAAAAATCCTAATTTTTTTAAACAGGATCGGGGCGGGTTATTGCAAAAATCGGGCCGGATTTTAAAGGGAAATAGTTGGCTCGTTTTAGGCCCGCGGATCGGACCGGGCCAGACAGGATTATTTTTTTACTATTTTTATATTAATATTTATAATTTTATAAATTAAAATAATTTTTTCTAGAAATTGATTTTAATATCTCTTGAAATATTTATACTTTTATCCGATATTTAATTCAATATTTTTATGAAAATAGATAAAATTTAAATATATTTGAATTTTTATTCGGATTTTTTGAAATATCCAATTAAAATCCGGAAAATATCGGGCTAAAATCGGGTCAGACCGGGCTTAATCCGGACCAGACCAGATTTTAGTCCGGATCGGGCCTAAATCCGGATTCTTTTCCGGATCGGATTGGGCCAGATTTTTCTAAAAAATATGTGACCAGTTCAAGCCCGTAGGCCGGATCGGGTCCGAACCTGATTTTTCCAGATCAGATTTTTTTCGGATCAGATCCTACGGGCTTTTCGAATTCAAATTTTTTGTGTATCTCTAGACTGGGGGATAAATCGAAATTCTGCTATGTTTTCCAAAAAGTAAACTGTGTACATATAATAGTGTAATAATCAGTCAACTGTTATAAATATATTATAATAGATATGTGAGAAAGAGAGATGAAGAAGAGAATATTGTATTCCTTCGAGTGAGTTTATGAGTTCACATATGGTGCCTATTTATAGGCTTACAAGTTGTAAGTTATAAGCATATAAAAATCAGTCAAAAGTCTCGTGTATATAAAATGTCAAAAGTCTAGAGTTTTAGACATGAAAAACCAAAGGTCTAAGACTTGAAAGGCCAAATGTTTAGCTAGAACTTTCTAGGACATTCATTTCACAACACTCCCCCTTGAATGTCCTATTTTTCAAAAATCGTGCCTCATTAAAACCTTTCTAGGAAACCCCCCAATGAATGTCCGTTATATGAAATAATATCTCATTAAAACCTTACTGGAAAAACCCTGTGGGATAAAAATCAAGTGAAGGAACAAGAACATTATTTCATAGTGCGCACGTGATGCTGCTTCCATTAAAAACCTTACCAGGAAAATTCAATGGGAAAAAATCATGATAATATCGCATAAAATTTTAAAGTTGATAAGATCCAGCATTGTCAAAATTTTCAAATGTAACAATTGGGATCGCCTCAGCAAAAGAATTTTCAATGTATCCATCTTTGACTTGTGTAGCTATCATTGTATAAAGTTTATAGAGCTTTCACCCCGATGAATAGACCACAATCATGTCATGCTATTTTCACTTATCAATTTAACCATATACATATATGACCATCTTCGGAGTTGCCAAAATCACAATATAAGAAGTGCCTGCAATAGTCAATTTCGTGGTATTCCAAAATAATAAAATTTTCCATA
Source organism: Oenanthe javanica (assembly GCA_008931105.1). Lineage (NCBI taxonomy): Eukaryota > Viridiplantae > Streptophyta > Magnoliopsida > Apiales > Apiaceae > Oenanthe > Oenanthe javanica. The sequence goes on along the minus strand of QRFB01000208.1, from coordinate 93,688 downwards.
TATGTGAATATATCTTTAGTTAACGATCCCAGATCCGAGAATCAAAGTAATAACATTCCTCCTGCAAAATCAATTTAAACCCTATTTCAAATAGGTTACTGGAGATCGAATAAAAACGTCTTTATGCACCTTTACTATTTTCATGCCTTCATATTGCACCTGTTTCAAAACATGCATAAATAAATCTATAGATTTATTTATGCATGGATCCTGTTATGCCAAAATTTCAACATGTGTTATTTTTTATGGGCCAATATTTGTTGGGCTGAATTTATAGTTGCTCGGGTGGATTATTGTGGTTGTTATTGAAGGCCCTCCGGGGTTAATTGTTGAAGGCCCTCCAGGGTTAATTATTGAAGACCATTGCTCTGTACTCCACGAGTTGTCCTCAGCGGGGAGCTTTGGGTTGCAGCTGACCTCAGCTTGGAAGACCCTTTCCCTGTATTCAGGCGGGTTGTCCTCGTTTGGGGGCTTAGGGCGCGTTCTGCATTCGGGGGTGGATCTAGTGCTAGCCTCTAGTCAAGGTATCCAGGAAATAGCTGTAGTGGACCGACTAGAGCCCATGATTTCTGGGTCAACGTCGGATTCATGAAGTCCTTGGGCCTTATACTGGGTTTTGGACTATCCAAACAAGCCTCCATATAGAGACCTCTTCCAACTAGGTTTTGATTATCGAATCAAGGTTGAATAAGGGGGTGGATAAGGTGGTCTTTTCCTAACGGGCTTCTAATTCAGCAAGAACTACATGTGCTTCATCATCTCATCCCCAATATTCAACAACCACCACACTCCGATGACTTTTCAGGTAAAAAAACACCACCCTAGATCTTGATTATGGCGATGCACCTCAAATTTTGTTGTTACCAAATTCCTCCATCAACAAATTGGCGCTAGAAGGAGGGGCAAATCCACATCTTAGGAGGAAAGATGTTACATCAAATCTAGGGTTTTAAAGGTTGTCATGGTGGACATTAAAGGCGGCCATGAGAGACATTAAAGGGGGAGATATTGAATAAAATTCGTAGGGGTTATTGGAATTCAACATGTTATGGTTCTCATCATGGTTTAAAGGATATGGTCTCAAGTATGGCTTAATGGGTGATGGGTAATCGATTTTTGAGTCAAAATAGAAGAAAATTCGTATGTATTGTGCTATATGCGCTAACTACACTGTTTCGGTCATATCTTGAGTTTTAGAATTCGGATTTGGATGATTTTACAGCCCACTCGAAACTTATTGAATTCTATTTAATTCATAGGGGTAAAATAACAAGAATTCATCTGGGATCAGCCCGAAACGGGAGAGACAAGATAGATGTGAATTTTCATCAAATAATTCTACTCGGTTTAGAAAACCGGCCTGTTGGTACGTAATTGGTTTAAAACATTCAGATGAAATCCATATCTGGAAAGGAGGTTATGGTTAAAACTAGAGCAGGAGAAAGTTGAGGTGCAAGAATATGGAGAAGGAGTCTTGCACTTATGGGACAAAATTATCTCTCGAGGCGCGCCCACAGGTAAAAGCTAACGTTTTAATATTTTCTGTTGTTGATTGGGTTTTTGCAGGTAGAAAATCACATGAAGACAAATATCTAAAAATTACATGAAGACAAATATCTGAAGTTCATTAGAGGGAGGAAAGAATTGAGCTTATTTTGGCTTAAATCAGATGAAAATTTGGATTTGTGGGAGAGTTTGCGCAGCAATCACTGTTTCGGCTATAACTTGAGTTTTAGATGTCAGAATTGGATGATTTTACAGGGCACACGAAGATAAAAAAAATTTCTACAACTTGGAGATGGTCCAATATTCTATTTTTGAGTGGAGAAGCCCAAAAAAAGGCATGGACAGCTGAGCTAATAGAAGTCGTACCTCATCTCTCAATTCTCTTAAGACACGCCTTCCAGGTACAATCAAACTTTATTGATATATTTTTGTTTTTGGTTGTATTGTTGCACATATTGATTTTTACAGGAAGAAACGGAGGAATAAGGGGGGTATGAATAATTTTGATGATAGAAATTTTTATTCAGCATGATAACTGGAGGCCTAGTAGTGAATTTGTGAGGGGTAGAGATGATATTTATAAAAGAGCATATGCTCATAATGAATGGAGGTTATAGAGACGGAGGTTGTATGAACGGAGGTTACTTCTAACAATACCATTCGATGCCAAGGCCAATCTCCCACCGTGAAAGGAGGGAAGAACTTCATGAGTTCAATTTTATTTGGTAAAATTTTATTGAAGACCTTTTGGAGGGTAAAATTTTATTGAATGCCTTTCGAGGGTGATAATTTTATTGACAACCCTTCATGGGGTAAAATTTTATTGAAGATGGGTAAAAAATTTATTGAAGGCCATTCATAGCATGGGGTAAAATTTTATTGAAGACCCTCAGAGGTTAATTTTTATTGAAGAGATTCAGAGATTAATTTTATTGAAGGCCTTTTGAGGTCCCATGGGTTTAATTTTTTTTGAAGGCCTCATGAGTTTAGTCTTTCTTAGAGGTTTCATGGGTTTAGTTTTTCTTGAAAACCTATGGGTTTTGTTTTTCGTGAAGACTCCCATGAGTTTAATTTTTCTTGAAGTCTCTTTCGGGTTAAAATATTATGGAAGACACTCCACCTCTAGGGTTAAAATTAATTGAAGGCCCTTAGAGTTAAAATTTTATTGAAGACCCTTCAAGAAGAATAAGGAGTAACATGATTATTGTGATGAGGGGAAATAGAAACTGGAGAATAAGCGGTTAGGAATGATTTTGGTGATGATGATAACTAGGGACCTAGAAACTGGAGAATAATGGGTTATGAATGATTTTGGTGATGATGATAATAGAGGACCTAGAAATTGGAGAATAAGGGGTATGAATGATTATCGTGATGGGGATTTTCGTGATGTTCTCAGACCCGTGGGGTATTTTAATGGCCTATTGACCTCAAATTTTCTACTATTTTTATTTGATTTGAGTAATTATTATGCGAGTTCACGGATTGAATGAAGCCTTATCATTGAAATCTCACATGTTCTTTTAAGACTCGCCAAACTTTTTACCATCATGATTTTCTTAAATTTGAGCCCTACCAATTTAAAGCGTTATTTTAATGGACTATTCTTATGTAAAGGAGAACTCCTTGAATCTTAGTGAGTGCCACATGTTCACTAGGGCGAGACCCCAAGATAATGAATGAAGCCATCCATGTAGCGGTAATTAATTTCTCTAAGGATGGGAAACACTCATCATCAACTTGGAGAATTGATCTTGATATGACAAATACTCAGGAAAGACAAATTATAATCGCTCGTCCAATTTAAAAAAAGTTTCAAAATATTTGTCTCGGTGTGAGATATCTTGGTATGAGATGCGCCGGTATGAAATTTCCCAAATATTAGATACCTCTTATGGAGAATTTTTAACTCGAGATGCCTCATTGATGGATGTTTTCTAAAAGATGGCTCTGCATGGGATAACTCAAGCTTATAGAGATGACCCTCATGGGATGATTGTGAAAGGTTAGAGTTAATTTTTGCATTTAAATTTATCGCACTCATTGCGTGCATAACATTCATTGCATGCATAATATTCATTAAATGTACTATTTTATAAGAAGACACTCATGGGTGTTGCTGATTTTGAAATCTCTCATGGGATGATTGTGAAAGGCCCTTAAGGGTTAATTTTTTATGACTTTAATTCTTATTGAAGACTATAGGGGATTAACTTTTATTGAAGACCCTAGTAGTTTAATTTTTATTGAAGACTTTTAGGGGTATTGTTGATTTTGAATACATTGAGAGAATAGTTTTATTGAACGCCCTTAGAGGTGTTGTTTATTTTGAAAGCACTCAAGTTTGTTGTTTAGTTATTTTGAAGACCCAATGGGTTTAATTTTTCTTGAAGACCCCATGGGATGAGTTTAATTTTTCTTGAAAACTCTTTCGAGTTAAAGTTTTGTTGAATGACGTTCAAGAGTTAAAATTTTGTTGAAGGTCCTTTATGAGGTAAAATTTTGTTCAAGGCCCTTCATGGGTAAAATTTTGTTGAAGACACTTCATGGGTAAAATTTTTATTGAAATATCTTATGTGATAAAATTTTATTGAAGGCCCTTCAAGGGTTAAAATTTTGTTGAAGACCCTCCATGGGTTAAAATTTTGTTGAAGGCCCTTTTTGAGTTAAAATTTTATTGAAGACCTTTCATGGGTTAAAATTTTGTTGAAGACCCTTCTTGGGTAAAATTTTGTTGAAGGCCCTTTTTGAGTAAAATTTTATTGAAGACCCTTAATGAGTTAAAATTTTATTACCAGTCCTTCGTGAGTTGAAATTTTATTGAAAGCCCTTTATGGGTTAAAATTTTATTAATGACCTGTCATTGTTTAAAATTTGATTAACGGCTGGGGGTTTGAGGAACTATGCTTGTTGATGAAATTACTTAAGGCGCGCCTAATAAAAGAAAAATGGAGGTATGTTTTCACAATGGGTTTGTTTTAATTGTTTCTATTATCACAATGTGGATATTTAGTTTGATAATGGAGGGTAATTATGTTGGTATGAAGAAGCATGTAGACACATGGTGTGCCTAAATCTCATAGTGCGGCCTTATTAGGCATGAACATATTATATGATGATATAAAGGATTTACAAGGGGGGTTGTTTTTACATGGCACATCGTAAAAGTTATTATTATGCGTGATATATTTGAAGAGTGTGTGGAGTACATAATTTTGGAGGAAACGAATGAAAGATGTAGAAATATGTATGTTGATGGTAACATTGTTACGTCGCGTTCTAGCATGAAATTTGGTGATGAAGAAGTTGAAGATTTAATTCCTCTTATATTTACAATATTGCAAGGAATTGGGGGTAGTTGTTATGTCCAAATTTCAACATGTATTATTTTTTATGGGCCAATATTTATTGGGCTGAATTTATAGTTGTTCGGGTGGATTATTGTTGCTGTTATTGAAGGCCCTCCGGGGTTAATCATTAATGAAGGCCCTCCGGGGTTAATTGCTGAAGGCCCTCCGGAGTTAATTATTGAATACCATTGCTCTGTACTCCACGAGTTGTCCTCGGCGGGGAGCTTTGGGTTGCAGCTGACCTCATCTTAGAAGACCATTTCCCTGTACTCAGGCGGGTTGTCCTCGTTTGGGGGCTTAGGGCGCGTCCTGTATTCGGGGTAGATCTAATGCTAGCCTCTAGTCAAGGTATCCGGGAAATAGCTGTAGTGGACCGACTAGAGCCCATGGTTTCCGGGTCAACGTCGGATTCATGAAGTCCTTGGGCCTTATACTGGGTTTTGGACTATCCAAACAATCCTCCATGTAGAGACCTCTTCCAACTAGGTTTTGATTATCGAATCAAGGTTGAATAACGGGTTGAATAAGGGGGTGGATAAGGTGGTCTTTTCCTAACGGGCTTCTACTTCAGCAAAAACTACGTGGGCTTGATCCCCTATAAATAGGGGTACATAGGCACGTTGTTACGGGTTAGACATTGAGTGCCCCCACCAATTAAAAAACCCTAACAATCTCAGCCCCCAATATTCAACAACCACCACCACACTCTGACGACTTTTCAGGTAAAAAAATACCACCCTAGATCTTGATTATGGCGATGTACCTCAAATTTTATTGTTATCAAATTCATCCATCAACAGATCCATATAATTATCAAAATAAATCAATATTTTATTGAGTTAAAATATGGTACTTCAGGACCGATAAATTTCTTTTCTTTCAATTGTTCACAAAGATCAATATATTATATTCCTTTGGGGAAAAGATTCTTTTCAATCTGTACTAGATAATTATATATTAATTAGAAAGGATGTCACAAAGGTATCTATCGTATATTTATAATCCTTCTAGAACTTTCATATTCGCCTATAACGATATATCATCCACTTAGGAATATATTATCCTTTCATTGTATACACCAATAGACATNCACGGTAGACACCAACAAACACTACATAACAAAAACAACATAAATAAATTCATGTATTTTGATTATGAGGTGCAACTCATTTCAATGTTAATTAGAAGCACATTTTAATTTCCATCTACTTTAGCCAGAGATTTTATGAGTTGTCACCTATAATTCAATATACAAAAATAATAGGTATTTTATTCCGGAATAATATTGTGTCGAACTACTGGTCCAAATCCCTTTTCAATTTGAGGAGGACAATGTTCTCGAGAATTTGATATACTGCTTCAGGCAGTTAAGATCCTTATAGGACACGTTGTCAAGTGGGTAACTTAAACTAAATCCTTCTTATATTGCCAGACTATTTAGCAGTCAAATAATTGTATCCACCACAAAATATTATTTTTCTTCATAACCAATACAAGCTCATCGTACAACTATATGAGCTTTAAATTCATAATTTCTAGATCTTCATTTTATTTTCACGTAAATAGTCATTCGTATCCCACTGACTTGACACCTTTAGGTGTATGAACTGCAGTATCAAATATTTCTCTATTTTAAGAAATAATGATTCTTAGAGCGCGCTAATTTCACAACTTCGGGTGTGCGGACTAAAGGTCCAAATATTTCTCTTTGTACTTGTCTCAATTATGTTTCTTATTTTCTTTGGCCAATTTTGTCTACATTCTCTACTAGAGTTTGATTCATGATCCTCATTCTCACTTATAACCTCAAGTATTATGTTAAACATATATCATCGACGTCGATTTGATTAATGGTTCCATTTTATTCTGAACATGACATAACATTTTAGGTACCTTTACTTCTTCTTTATTTTGCCATGACTATAACTCTTCTGGAAATCCTTCATAATTGACTTATCAATCTACCCATTATCAATCATTGCTCCCATTTACTTTCGAAGTTTTTTTTAGTATGGAACCTTCTTGCGTATCACGCTTCAGGCATTCTTTAGACATATTTGCATCTTGAGGTTGTCCTTCTGGGACATTTAGATTTCATCGGAGCATTTGTAGCCGGTGTATGTGATATGCTTGTTATTTCAGGTCAGCATAAAATATTCAAATGAATCGTCTTATGAACTTCAGGTTCACATTCTTTAATATGATGATCGAGATGAGATAATGATAATTCATTTCTACAAATATATTCACCATCTATTTTTCTCCCCCTGATTTTGAGTAAACAGACTCGATAAATAGAGTCATAAATATATAAACATAGATGCTTCCAAATGCACTCATACGTGATATATATCCAATATAATTCAAAAATAATCTTATTATTGTGGTGGAATAATCTGAGCTGACCAATAATTTGTTTATAATGGGAAGAAATTATGATAACTTATCTATCTAATGCGAATCCATTGATATTTGATAGAAAATAATCAATAATTTTTCATGGATGAAATAATACCCATTGAGAGATTCACCAACATTATGTAAGTGCATAATTTAAATAATCAACCTCGCTTACTTCAGGCAGCGTGTTAATAATAACTAGGCATATAACTATACTGTTCATAAAATATCTTTGTGGGCTACATTGGGAGATTTTTATCTCATGTCATATCTTCATTAATTCATTCTCAATGATGATATATCACAACTATATTTTTGCTAGTGAACAGTTTTTCCTTATAAATAAATAACATATGTATCACTGAGAAGAATCTTCTAGTTCTTCAACGAAAGTCCATATAAAATTTTAATCACCATTCACATTGTTATCAAACTGGGATGACTTAGCTAGTCATATTTAACTATGATGTCAACAGTAAACTTCTGGTTTACTTCAAAATCTATTTCAATCATTTCTACGTTTAATATAAACTAATGGAGGATATTAAAATTTTTCTCCAAATTAATTTTAGTACCTTTGGTTATACTCAAAATTTAAAGGCACTTAGTGTCTCCGTGCGGTCATTTATATCAAAAACAATTCTCCAATCTTTTGAGAAAATATAATTACATCAATAATATACATGTTCTTCTACAATAAAATGTAGTCGGGGGTGTAAAATAATGGCTATGACAAAATATATATGCTCTTCAGGAGTTTTAAATTAAGAAACATATGATGAGACATCCAATATATAATGCTCCCCCTCTTGATGACTCATATTCAATATATAGTATTGACATTAGCTATCATTATTATAATCAAGAGAAATGTTTCTTATACACATGATAAGAATGTGATCAAATGTTAATATATTTTAAGATCATTACTATAGGCATGACCTATATCTTTCAATTTCTAATACTATCTCATTCACTTCAGGGAATTGAAAAATATCATTTATTTACAATTCGTAATTTTTCATCAATGATTTGAATTTAATCAACCACATGGATTCACGATACCAACTCATAATTTTAGTAACTGTATCTGCGGGATACATATCATCATTATAATATTTATTCATTCTATTAAGATCTATTATATCCATACGTTATAAATTATATTATTCCTTATATAGATTCATCCTTGAGGGATATCATAACTTTTAAGAGAACTCAAATTTGAAATATTATATTCATATATATTATTCTTCTAGAATATTTTGATAAAAATTATAATCAAGTGCTTAAACGCAAAACATTTACTCTATTGCTCATATCTATAAAAAAAATATTAATCTATATCATTCAGGGATTTCACAAAAACTAAACATATCAAAAAGTGTCGTAAAAAAATTTGTTTGCATAGAGACAACTTCTGGTTGTTATTTCATGCAACTCCTGATTGCAATAATTTATTATCATTCTATCAAAAAGAATGTCAAATAGTTGTTGCCGATAATATCAATATCATTTCATTTGTGTGGTAAAAGTTCTCATTTATAAATGCTAATAATGTTATATAAATTAACTATAATTTATAAGAGGCCCATTGTGATATTGAATATTATCATCTATCAAAAATATCACATAAAACTTCATAATATTAAATTCCCACTAATTTGGAGCATGCATAATATATAATTTATTTTAATATGTGAGTAAGGTAACTTGATATAAGTGACATAATGTGTAAGAATACAAGTCATTTAGTATTAATCATAGTACGTCTAACTTTTCCACTAATTTAAATATTGTGTCCTCATAAATATTGTTTTAGCACAATTTTTTATAATCATTTCCTCATATTACATAGATGTAACATACCATCACTTGTGTATATGTACTCAAATCTAATTAACAATTATAAAAATTTGCGTAAATTTTAAAGAGGGATAGAAGGTACACACAAGAACGAGTTTTAATATGAATAATTTAATATTCATGCCACAAATATAAAATAAAACTTAAATTATTAACATATATGGACATTTCAACATGATTGCATATATTGACTAATTCAAAACTTAGAGAATAAACTTACTCCAAAAATAACATAACCATATGTAAAAATTCAGAATTAATCTTTCCGAAAATAGACAATTTGCATCATGTAAAAGACTTTATTTGAAGATATGTAAAATATGAAACTTATAGATTATCAAACAAGTTTTCCAGAAAGTTAAACCTGTAAGCCTCCTGATTTTGATGATGACACAGTTGAGCAAGCTAGAATGCTTGTAAGCAAGCTAAATTGCATGTGAGGAATGTACATATGTTAATATGCATGTATATCTATTATAGCATGCTGTACTTCATGTAATAACAATGTTTTGCAGGGTATATAGTTATAAGCATAACATCATGCTTATCTTAATACAACAAGCTGGAACAGAATCCTACAAAGAGCATAATTCTTTCTGTAGTTGCGAAACAGAATTGTTTTTTGTGTAGGATTAATTTAATTGTACATTTGATTAAATATTACGTTTTTAATATATTTCTAAGCTCATATCTTTTATTAAAAACGTTTTACAAAACTTTAGGAAATGGTTGATTTGATTTCCCTTGCCTTATTTAACCCACAACCACTTTCCTATCGTATGAGTAATCAAAGGAGAATTCAAAATTCAAATTCGATTTTATATCAGCTCCTTTGGTTATGCCTATAAAATATTTTCTGATCCTCAAATCTTTATTTGCCTAAAATACTTTCATAGAGCCAATGTATACTTTTGTATATATACGGATTAAAGCTTTCATTCTTTGTGGTTACACACATATTCTTACAACTCGTATTGTGAAAAGCTTTATTTCATTCTTCTCTAAATCTGAGCTTAGTTCTATATTGGAGATTTGATATTTTGAGAATATTGTTTGAGTTGTAAACACTTTCATTCGATTATATTGTTCAAGTGTAATCTGTAATCACTAAGTGGCAAGGGTTCTAGGTGTAGAACAAGGGAGTATTTGATTCAGTTATATTGTTTCTACAAGGCAAAAGGTTCAAGGAACAGAAGGATTCAAGAGTGGGACTCGAGGAATTCAAGGTTCAAGAACGGATTGCAAGGCAGAGAACAATAACAAGCTGGAATCAGTCTGCTCAGGATTGCTAGGATTTTAGCAAGCCACTGTAGTGATTGGGAACATGGAGATATATCTTAATCTTGTAATTGGTATATTATTGATTAATATATATTCTCTTACCAAGTTGGTATATGAACCAAAAGTCACGGCTTTGGAATCTTCACCAAACATCGACACCATGGACACTCTTGATATATTTGCTGAATTGGAGCAGTTTGAAGCAAAGATCAATGCTAGTAAAGGTCAAGGTACGTTCTTCTGATATTACTCCCAAGATGAGGAATATGGCACTACATGCTGACAACAGCAAGCTAGAATCGGACGAAGAATCTAATAAGGAACTTGCTCTAATGTCAAGGAAGATCAAGAAGATGATTGAGAAGAGGAACAAATACAAGATGGAGAAGAAAGGGTTCTCCAAAGGCAAAAAGTTCTCCAAAGAAGGCAAAGGGGAACAAACATGTTTTGAGTGTGGAAAGCCTGGTCACTATAAGAAGGACTGCTACAAACACAAGGCAAAACAACCTGCTGATTTCGAGGACAGGAAAAAGAAGTCAAAAGCCTTACTGACCTGGAGTGATGATGATGACTCTGACTCTAGTGATGATACTAGTGAGGAGATTGTCAATTTTGCTTTGGTTGGATTGGAAGATGATGACTCTGTGCCTGACTACACTGAAGATGGACCAGTGGAAAGTGATTCAGAAGATGATGAGAGTGAGGTAAACTCATTTAAATTTCATATTACTTCTGATGATATTGTTTTAGAACAACTAACCGTGCAGGAACCAAAGCATATTCCACTAGAGGAATATAATTCAGTAAAGTCAGAAAACAGCAAGCTGGTTGAGAAGAATGCCTATTTGAAACAGATGGTTCATGAGTTGATGGCTAAAGTGGAAACTTTAATTGAAGATAAAGAACCAGAAAAGAAAAAGAATGAGGCAGAAATCAAAGAGTTGAAAGGGAAAGTAGAACATCTTGAAGCATTCAACAAAGTTCTACACAAAAGGACTCAAGCCTTTAGCAAAGAGATTTTGGAATTGAAGGAAGCAATTGAGGCCAAAGATGCATGCCTAGAAAAGTACAAACTCAAGAAACCTGTTGAACCAAAAGCATCTCAGCCTACTACTGCTACAACATCACAGCCTGCTGGGATTGATGTAAAGCCTACTATTCCCTCACTTCAGCAAGCTGAAAAGATTCAATCACTGGAATCAGAAGTTGTAAAGCTCAGAAAAGGAATGAGGACATTCATCCAAGGAGAATATGGTCTCAAATTTATGATGAAAAGCATAAATATTCCTTTGCAAATAGAAGGTGTAGGTTTTAATTTCAACAAGAAGGGTAAAGCTCTCAACTATAAAGGGAGGAAAGATAAACCTTACAAATATGCCATGCCCTGGAACAAGTGCAACAAGTGTGGAAGAAAAGGTCACTTCACTCAGAATAGCAAAGTAAAGATCTTTGAAAAAGTCTACCAGAATAGGGCTGTCAACAAAACAGCCTGCCAGAATAAAGTTGCAAACAAGCCAGCTTATCAGAAAGAAAAGACAGCTTACCAGAATAAGGCCGCCAACAGACCAGCCTACCAGAAGAAGGCTGCGAATAAGCCTGTACACCAAAAGAGCAAAACAGCCTACCAGAATGGATTAAGCAGAAAGCAGAATAACAAGAAACCAGTTTTAAATGTGGTGCAACAGTGGATCAAGAAATCTGATTTACATGTTTAGTTTATGCTTGTTACTGACCCATCTGGACCCAAAAAATTTTGGGTACCAAAATATTAAATTTTGTTTTTATCTGTTTTGTAGATGTGTCTTGCCGCGAGGATCAAATCAAAACAATGGATCATTGATAGCGGATGCACTAGACACATGTGTGGAGACAAATCTCAATTTTTCAGTCTCAAACTTAAGAAAGGAGGAGGAGGAGTAACTATTAGAGATAACAAGTCTCTTCCTATCCTTGGTAAAGGCAAAATTGGAAATGATACTACTTCTATCAACAATGTCCGATATGTAAAAGGTTTGAAATATAACTTACTTAGTATGAGTCAATTGCATGATGATGTACATAAAGTTGAGTTTGATAAAGATAAATGTACTATTACTGTTGGTACTAACCAAACTCCTCTAGTTGCTAGAAGGGATGGAAATATATATATACTAGACTTTGATTTGCAGAAAATAGCCTGCTGTTTAACCGCCATAGACACTGATCCATCCATATGGCATAAAAGATTGGGCCATGCACACATGGATTTGTTAAACAGGTTGTCAAGCAAGAAGCTAGTAAGAGGGCTGCCTAAATTGAAGTATGCTAAAACTGAAGTATGCTCAGCATGTCAAATAGGCAAGCAAATCAGAAGTACTCACAAGGCTAAAAAGGTGGTATCTACTTCGAAACCTCTTGAACTCTTGCATCTAGACCTCTTTGGTCCAGAAGCCTACAAAAGCTTGGGAGGTAAACAGTATGGGTTTGTCGTTGTTGATGATTAGTCTAGGTTTACTTCGGTCTTATTTCTGAAAACTAAAGACTGTGATTTTGGTGAGTTTGAGAAGCTAATCAAGTTGCTTGAGAACAAGCTTAAAACAAGACTTGTAGGTATTCGAAGTGATAGAGGTGGAGAATTCCAAAAGAACTTCATAACTTACTGTGAAGAAAGAGGAATCTCTCATGAATTCTCAGCTCCAAGGACACCACAGCAGAATGGAGTTGTGGAACGCAAGAACAGGTCATTAGAAGAGACTTCTAGAACATTATTGCAAGAAAGCAAGCTGCCTCGCAGTTTCTGGGCAGAAGCAGTCAATACAGCCTACTATGTTCTGAACAAGGTGATAATCAGACCTATTCTGAACAAAACTCCATATGAGCTGCTGAGAAACAAAAGACCAAACATTGGATATTTCAAATTATTTGGATCGAAATGTTTTGTGCTCAAAAAGTTCGAAAGGGATGGTAAATTTGATGCCAAATCATACGAATCTATCTTTGTTGGTTATTCTTTGACTAGTCGTGCATATCGTGTTTATAATATAAAGAAGCATGTTGTTGAAGAATCTATTGATGTGGTCTATAAAGAACCTAACAATGATCTTCCAAGAGATGAGAGTGATGAAGATGCAGGTACTAAAGACAATAAAGGGGAGAAAAAGAAAGCTGTTGCAGAATCTGGACACAAGCAAGCTGAAATCCCAACAGAGCAAGCTACTATAGACACTACTGCAACACAGTCAAAAAACCAGCAAGCTGAAACATCATTCCAGCCTACTATTACCGAAGCCTCAGTTGAAAATACAACTGACAAATTTTTAAAACTGAATCCAAGATGAACACAAACTCCTATGGGAAGGACTTCAGTACATGTTCGAGTTGATCAAAAGGAAATAGCTCAACACAATCTGCCAAAGTCATCCAGAACAGTGAAGAACCATCCACCAGAATTAGTAATCGGTGATATTACAGATGGTATCAAGACAAGGAGATGAAAAGCTAATTTCTGTGCTCATGCTGCTTTTCTAGCTCAAGAGGAACCCAAAAATGTTCATGAAGCACTCGAAGATAAAAATTAAACAATGTCCATGCAAGAAGAACTCAACTAGTTCGAAAGGTGTGATGTTTGGGAATTGGTCAAACCTCCAAAGAATGTTTCAGTCATTGGAACAAAATGGGTATTTAAAAATAAGCTTGATGAAGAAGGAGTAGTTACTTGCAATAAAGCAAGATTAGTGGCTCAAGGATACAACCAGCAAGAGGGAATCAACTTTGATCAAATCTATGCTCTTGTTGCTCGTTTGGAATCCATCAGAATGCTACTGGCCTATGCTTGCTACAAGAAGATCAAGCTATTTCATATGGATGTCAAAAATGCGTTTCTGAATGGAGTGCTAAAAGAGGAAGTTTATGTAAAATAGCCTCCTGGATTCGAACATGAACAATATCCAGATTATGACTACAAGCTCAAGAAAGCTCTTTATGGCTTAAAACAAGCTCCAACATCATGGTACAAAAGGCTCAATAAGTTTCTCATTAAGAATGATTTTGTACGAGGTAAAATCGATCCTACTCTATTTACAAAAACTCTTAATGGTGATATCTTAGTAGTTCAAATATACGTAGATGATATTATTTTTGGATCTACTAATGATGAACTTTGTGAGTGGTTTTCTAAGTGTATGCACAGTGAGTTTGACATGAGCATGATGGGAGAGTTCAATTACTTCTTGGGTCTTCAAATCAAGTAAACTAAAGATGATATCTATGTGCATCAAACCAAATATGTGAAAGAGTTGCTGAAAAGATTTGGTTTTGAATCTGTCAAGCCAAAATCTACACCTATGACTCAAAACAACAAGCTATTTTCAGATGAATCAGGTAAAAGTGTAGAAATCATGAAATACAGAGGTATGATTGGATCCTTGTTATATTTAACTGCCTCTAGACCTGATATCATGTATAGTGTATGTGTTTGTGCTAGTTTTCAAGCTAATCCCAAGGAATCTCACTTGAATGCTGTTAAATTTTTTTTAAGTATTTAAGTGGAACTATTTCTCTTGGCTTTTTCTTTCCTATCACAAATACATTTAATCTTCTGGGGTATAGTGATGCAGATTATGCAGGTTCACAAACTGATAGAAAGAGTACAAGTTGTGTTTGTAACTTTCTTGGTCAAAGCTTAGTATGTTGGCAAAGCAAAAAGCAAAATTTTGTGGCCCTATCTACAACTGAGGGAGAATATCTAGCTGCTGGAACCTGCTGCTCTCAGATTTTGGGGATGATGTAAACACTCAGAGATTTTGGAATCAAATGTGAGAAAGTTCCAATTTATTGTGACAACACAAGCACAATAAACATCTCAGAAAATCCTGTACTCCATTCAAGAACCAAGCATATCGATGTGAGACATCACTTCTTAAGAGGCAATGTGGCTAAATGCAAGATCACTCTAGTCTTTGTGCCAACTGAATATCAATTGGCCGACATTTTCACAAAGCCCCTACCTGAAGAAAGATTTATTATTCTCCGAAGAGAATTGGGCATGTGTGATGTGTAAATAGCAAGCTATTCTGGTATGTAGCTTACTGTTATAAAATCTTTGCATTTTAGCCTGCTATCTTCCTTGAACTGGTAAATGTGTGTTTTATTTGAAATTTGAATTTCGGATTCTACATGCAGTGTATACGATGGTTAATCAGATAGATGATAATTTATTTTTAACTATTATGCTAAAATTATGAGCTAAATTGATTTACATGCAATTACTTGTATAATTTGAATTATTCAAATTATTTCTTGCCTGATTTAATTGACATGATTTTATGCATAATTAGCATTTTATTTTTGGTATATGGGGTTGGGTAGCAAATATTTTAATTCTCCATAATTGTTTTCCCCCGAAATTGTCGAAAAGTGGCAATATTTTTGGACTCTACGGCTGGTTCCTTGCAAACCGTGTTGGGGGGTATCTATTTTGAATTGACACTCATCGGTCATTCACATATCTATCTCACTTTACCAAAACAAAGTTCTCTCTCTCCAAACCCTAGCAATGGTAAACACTAGAAACCAAAAATCCTCCGCAACAGCGTCCAAATGCAAAGGAAAGCAAGTCTCTGAGGAACCACTGTTGTTTGATGTTAATACAAAGGAGGAGTTAGACTCCGTCGATTAAATCAGTGAGGACAACATCTCCGGTGATGGTATCTCTCGATCTCCGATGCTGAAAAAGGCTAGGATAGTAGTCAAGTTCTCTTCAAAGTTCCTAGAGTCCCGGTACCAGAAGTTCAACATTGGTCACCGCGCTATCAATTTCGATAAGCCATTGTCCTACATCATTATGCAAAAGTCACCTATTATGGATCTTTTTGTTGCTATTGGCATATTACCGATTATAGATCTACCTACTGCATGCTATCCATCTTTGGTTCAAGAATTCTATGCTAATTTGGTACTTGAGGGTGATGATTATTATGTTAGTGATGTGTGTGGTCAGCGTATTTGTCTTAACTCTACTGTGTTAAATGGAATGGTCAAGTTTAAAGGTCTTTTTGATGTGGATTTTATACCCTGGACTAAAAAGGGGTTGTTGGCTATTGAGGATTTGTCTGAATTGGAACAACAAAGGTTGGTTAGGGCTGACAAGGAATGTAAAGATACCATTCCCCTCACCACAGGACTGTTGGATCCCCTGGCCCACTTTGTCTTTAAGATTGGTAGGTCCAACATATGTCCAAGGTTGGGAAATAGGTCAGTTATGTCTTGTCAGGACCTGTTGGTATGTTCAACGATTTTAGCAGGTAAGAAATTTGATTGTGTTGGGTTGGTGTTGAAGTCTATGTATACTGCTGTCAAGAAAAAGAAGGCTGGATTGCCTTATGGCTTGTTCTTGACCAAAGTTTTCAAGTTTGCTGGTGTCAAACTAGATGATAGGGACAAGGTAGAAATCACAGACTGGTTTGACTTTGTGAATCTAGCTCAGTCAAGCCTCCAGATGTTAGAAGATGGTACTATAGCAAACATTCCCACCCCTGCCACTACTGTGGTTCATGAGACCAGCTCCAGTTATCCAGATGCCTTGAAAGACTCCAGCTCTGAAATATTTGAGGGTATAGTGGATATCAAGAAGGACATGGTGGACCTCAAGAGAGACGTGCAGATTCTGAAAGACTTGGTGTCTAAGATGGTTCATAAGGATGTGTCTGGCCCTGCTGCTCCAGCCTCTAGTATAGTGAAGACTCCTAATCATCCAGCTGTTGATAATGCTGCTGCTATCACTAATGCTGTTGGGAACAAGGACAAGGGCTCTACCATGGACTCCCTTTTTGATAATTAAGGGGGAGAAACTTTCAGGAGCTAGGATCTGGGTTGGGTTGTTATGTTTTTTTAAGTTTTATGCATGCTATCTGGACATGTTTAATTGCTTAAGTACTTTATTTTGTCTGTCTTGGATGATATTTATTTGTGTTGCTACTTTGGCTGGTTAACCAAAGTATGAATATTTTATGTTGGTATTTTGGATGTTGCTGCCATGGTTGGCATTTTATGATATTACCTATTATCTGCAAATCATGTGATTGTTAGTACTTGGAATTTTTTCGATGCCATGCAGTACTAATATATTTTTGCAGGATGTATTAGATTAAGGGGAACAATTCTAGCCTCATGAACAGGTTGTGTAATCATAAAAAAAGGGAGATTGTAAGCCTCCTGATTTTGATGATGACACAGTTGAGCAAGCTAAAATGCTTGTAAGCAAGCTAAATTGCTTGTGAGGAATGTACATCTGTTAATATGCATGTATATCTATTATAGCCTGTTGTACTTCATGTACTAACAATGTTTTGCAGGGTATATAGTGTTAGTATTGGTGTCCTAGAGATAATACTTTTAATGTTTTACTGAAAATAATTAAGGATTATGTTTTATGTGATTATTTAATTAATAATTATTATGTCTTTATTTACTGCATCATAAATTGAAAGAATAATAAATGTCCTTGGAATATTAATACGTAATATATATCTTTAAGTATGTGACTTAAAAATGAGATTATATGAATAGTATTTTATTCCTAAAATTCCCTAGTCAAGTATTATTATTTAAGGACAATAATAATGCAATAAGACTAGTATGTTTGTTGACGGATGACCACATCTCATTGGTCATAGGTATGGTGATACTAAAGTCAAGAATATAAGTGTATGTATCAATACATGATACTGGAAAGACCTGCCGTGAGATTCTACATGTTAATAAGTGTCATAAGAAATCTCACTGTGATAATGATGTAATGATCCTCTGACTTGAAATCATTATATTTCTATACGAGAATTAATATACTTTGATTACACTCAAAGTTACCTTTAACCGGGTAATGATAAAGGTGTACATTGGGTATGCTATGAATCGTATGAGGAATATGAATGATAGATATAGGATTTAACCCTCCAATTCTAGGAGTGATATTATTGGCCTCTTGATTGAGTGAGACTATGAAATGCATGGCCATGCTCAAATATTGATTTGTTTAAATAGTCTACTCATTGATCAAGGAAACCGAGATTAAACGTTGAAGAGGATGACACTATACATGCCTCGAGTTTGATCTATAATATAAGGTTAAAGGGATTATATTACATGGAACATTATTCACGAAAGGTTTAATTGAATCACTAATTATTATTGTTACTTGGGTAACAATGATGTATTACTGGATACCAATCATTGTTTATAATTTTATTATTAGATAATAAAATTATTGCCAACGTAATAATAACCTAAAGGGTCACACACAAAGAACGTCAAAACGGAGGTTTATTTAAATTACGAATTTAAATATATTATTGTTTATTC
>QRFB01000208.1:27706-53422 GCA_008931105.1 Oenanthe javanica | reverse complement strand
TATATATATATATATATATATATATATATATATATATATATATATATATGCATGTGTGTATAATTAATGTTATATATAAATGTATGTGCATATATGTGTTTATAATTTTGAAATGCATGCTAAATTATTTGTAAATATATGCATTTATGTAGATGGCAAACGATAATCGAAGTTGGATATTTAACCGGTTACAAAGTGATAAAATTACTATAAATCGTGAATATAAATATGGTGTAGAATGTTTTTTAGATTTTGCAAGTAAAAATGGAATGAAGGGTGATAAAATGAAATGTCCTTGTAAAAATTGTAAAAATTTGAATTGGTTAGCAATTGATGAGGTTAGATTTCATTTAATATCGGTTGGGATGATCGAGGGTTATATGGTTTAGACTTCACACGGTGAAGTCATTCGAAGGAAAGAAATTGGACAATCACATTCTCGTCATCATAGGGAATCTTCAAGGGTAGAACAACCGGTAGATATGGATGTGATGTTACATGATTTTGCCGGTCCAAATTGTGATTTTTATGATACTACGGGTACTAGTAATTTAGAAGAAGCTCCAAATGATAGCGCTAAAAATTTGTATAAGGCGATTGTTGAAAATAGAGTTCCTATCTATCCCGATAATACAAAATATACAAGAATAAGTTTTACATCGAAGCTATTAGAATTCAAAAATGTTACTAATTGTAGCAATAAAACTTTCGATAGTTTAATTAAATTTATTATGGATGTGTTACCAAAACAACACACTTTACCCGAATCGTATTATCATATGAAAAAGATTATGAAAAGTTTGAGGGTTGAATATCAAAAAATTGATGCATGCGATAATGATTGTATGTTGTTCTACGGAAATGACAAGGATAAGGTTGTATGCCATATATGTGGTGCTAATCGTTACAAAGATGTATCAAGGAAAAATGGTAAAAAGATTCCGAAATTTTTTTAAGACATTTTCCTTTGATTCCTCGACTACAACGCTTGTATATGTCGGCACATACATCTGAAACTATGAGATGATACAAAAATCGAGATATCAACGAGGGAAAAATTAGTCATCCGGTGGACGCCGATGAATGGAAAAATTTTGACCTTCAATTCCCATCATTTGCCGAAGAGGTTCGTAATGTGAGGCTTGGTTTTACGACAGATGGTTTCAACCCATTTGGTAAAACGGGTAAAACATATATATAGTGTGTGGCCCATAATAATTGTCATTTATAATCTCCCGCCTTCAATGTGTATGAAAAAGTCATATATGTTTATGACCGATATAGTGCCGGATCCAGATAGTGTTAGCAAAGATATTAACGTATATCTAAGGCCTCTCATTGATGAATTGAAGACATTATGGCATACCGGAGTAGAAACTTATGATCAATCTATCAAACAAAATTTTACACTGAGAGCGGCACTTATGTGAACTATTAGTGACTTTCCCGCTATGAGTATGATAAGTGGTTGGTCAGGTAAAGGAAAAATGGGATGTCCGGTGTGTCATGGAAGTGTACAAGGCTTTCAATTAAAACATTCCGGTAAATGTTGTTTCTATGGCACAAATCGAATATTTCTTGACCCAAATGATCCATTACGCAAAAGAAGTAATGTGTTTGATAATACTGAAAATAAATTATGGTGTGGTTGTTTGCGTGGGGATTACTTGAAGGATTTACTAGACGGTTTAATCTTTCCACCACCTAGAAAGACTACTGCCAAGTTAAGGAGTCCCGACTATGGGGTTGACCACCATTATACTCATGTCCCATTGTTTTATGAACTACCTTATTGGTCATCATATGCTTTACGATATTCTATTAATATCATGCATACGGAGAAAAATGTGTTTGAAAATATATTTTTCACCATTGTAAATACCACAGTCAAAGGATCATAAAAAAGCACGGTTGGATTGCAAGCACTTTGATTTGTTACCTCATTTGTGGATTTCGGAAGATGGCAAGAAACCTAAAGCACCGTTCTCTCTTACTAGAGAACAAACCAAACTTTTGGCTCATTGGATGACCTCACTGAAACTTCCAGACAGCTATTCTTCAAATATATCTCGTTGTTGTAATATTGACGAGTACAAATTTTTTGGTTTCAAGTCTCATGATTGTCATATTTTTATTCAAAAGTTATTGCCTCTTGCACTTTGTGAGCTTCTACCAGAACCTATTGTGGATGCCTTAACCGTTATTTCCAATTTTTTTCAAGATGTGTGCTCATCCGCTCTTGTAAGGAAGGGTTTGGATTTGATGGAAAAATCAGTTATTAGAGCGTTGTGTTTGTTGGAAATAATTTTTCCTCCAACATGGTTTGATTCGATGGAACACTTGGTTATACATTTAGCAGAAGAATGTAGACTCGCAAGACCTGCTTATTGGCATTGGATGTATCCAATTGAGCGTTTATTAGGAAAGTTAAAACAAAAAGTCAGTAATAAAGCACGAGTTGAGGGTTCAATCGCCGAACGATATATGGAAGAGGAAATTGTTAATTTCTGTTCATTCTACTTTGCGTCTGACTCGATTCATAATAAAAAACGTCGACACGAGGTTGCGTTTGACGACAAGCATGATCCATAAAAATTAGCAGTTTTTAAATATCCAATCCAACCTCTTGGTAAAGAAGGTACTCGATATATGAATGATGATGAGTGAATGCTAGCAGAGGAATATGTTCTTGTGAACTCTTCAGAAGTTCAACCATACCTAAGGTACCACAAATATTTACCCTAATTAATGTTTACATTTTTATATCGTTAGAAAGTATTAATTATTGACATATTTATATTTTAATATGTTATAGAAGGTACCAAAATCGTGTTCTCCGACAACGTCCAACACCACCACCACAAGAATTAGATCATTATATCAAGACTCGATTTAAAGCTTGGTTTAAAAAAAGGTACTTTACTACTTTACTTTGTATTAATTTTATCATTAATACATGTTATATTCTTGATAATACTTAAGTAATTATATGTTGAGAATGATGAGGTAGAAGGACCTCGTTTCAAGTACTTGATTGATGGACCGACACTCAAAGTCATGACGTTTGAGAATTGTCATGTCAATGGATATAAATTTTCAACAAAATCCGCATCTAATTCCGGTGTTTTTGTTCGAGGCACATCAAACGACAATACCCTTGATTATTATAGTCGATTACAAGAAATTGTACGACTTATTTATCAAGGAGGGAATCATGTATACTTGTTTAAATGTATATGGTTTTATAGTGCGGGTAATGGCGTAAAGATCGATAAAAATAGAGTGGTGACAGTCGATATAACATCAAGGTTATATCGTATACTTGTTACACGCTATAGGGATGCACATCATGGCGAAGCGGGCTCATCATCATCATCCGCTCCAAGACAACAATCCATCATACCCGATAATGTTTACTTCTCAGTTGGAGTCAATGTACTTAGTGAAGTTCGTGTCAATCCAACTCAATTTACTGAGGTAATATTGAATACAAATTTGTAATTTTTTATGCCTTGTTAGTTATTCTTTCATTTTGTGACTTGTCTTATATTTTATGCTTAGGAAAACAATGTTCGCAATGTTGATGAGGAGAAGGATTTCACGGATGAGGACGAGATTTCGGATAATGGGGAGGGCGATGGAAACAATGATGAAGAAGATGTGGATATGGGCGATGCTAATGGATCCGAAAGTGATTTGAGTGTTTCGTTGTCGGATGAATTGATATGAACAATTTATGTTAGTTTATCAGTTTGTAATGTTGGTTTGGGAGAATATTTATCAGTTTGAATTTGGTTTTGGAGGTTGAATTTGGTTCAGGATGTTTGAATTTGGTTTAGGATGTTTCAATGTTGGTTTGAATGTGGTTGTTTATATAATGTAATTCATGATTTCAGATGGTTTTGATTTTAGTTTTACAGTGTATTTATTTGCTATTGATGATGTATGGGATTTGTATTGATAATGTTGATATGGTATTGGAATTGACAGGAAACAGGTCTGCAATTCTGCATTTTTTTTGCCAAATAACAGATAAAACCGACCGATTATAAATAAAACCGACCGTTTTTTACCATTCGAAATGCAGTAAAACCGACCGACAGGGTTCATAACCGACTGTCTTCCATATAAATCCGACCACCTTCTTGAAAGAGACGGTCGGTTTTAGTCGGTCGGTTATGAGGTCTCATATTTTTTCCTGCATCCCTTCTGCTGCAAAACCGACTGTTATGGCACATCGGTCAGTTTTAAGTCATAAAATGTACCCCTCATAACCGACTACGCCACGGTCGATTTTATCCTCTAAAAATGCCATATATTATAACTGACCACCTATCGGTCGATTTTGACCAGCCCATATTCCCGTTGACTTTGGACATAACTGACCACAAAGCGGTCAGTTTTAAGTCCAACGTGACAGACACGTGTTTTACGTGGGCCCACTTTAAGGAAAATGGCAAGGACTATAACCGACAGATGTTGTGGTCGGTTATAAGTGTTAAACCCGACCAACTTGGCATAACCAACAGGGTTAAAACCGACAACCCCTGTTAGTCGGTTATGACCCTAAAACCGAACGATTTCCTTTATAACCGACGCATTTCGGCGGTCGATTTTGACTGATTTTCTTGTAGTGGATGCTAATTTATTAGCGTATATTTTTTTAATTACTCCATTTTACATACATATAGGCACTGTTACATGGTTATTGTAATATCCTTAATAACGTACATGTTATTTATGATCTTTTTTGGCATGCTTCCATCATTAATTGGTACTATATATATTAGTTTTAATATTGTTTAGACCATTCAACTATATGCATGTTTTACACAGCTTTTTGGGCATATAAAGTTTTTTATAAAAAAAAATCACGTATTACCTTCCTTTTCTGAGTAGTTACGTGTCTTACATGATTTCTAAGATAAATTGGTGTGTAATTTTAAATTTCGAATTATTGGATTTAAATATTTTCTATTTGTATTATTTAACATGTTTATATGCTTAGCATTTGATAATTTACGTTTTTTATTTACGAATACAATGAGAGGATTTTTTAAGAATAAAATACTATTTTTTGATATTGAAAATGGAAAATTCTGTCTAGGATATGGGTTTTAAGTGGGACCGGTGTGACCCCTCCGAAACCTGAGAATTATCCACTAATATATCGAAATTGATGTATTTAATTCTAGGCAAAAAATCTCTTTATAATGTGTTTATGATTGTAGCATAATATAATTACTCTTAATTTATTTAATTGAGTAGATAATTCTTTGTAGTTTACTTATTCAAGTTAATTAATTGGAATTATTGATTTCTTGATTTTAGATATGGCTTGTGTTGATGAAGCTAGCTTGTCTAGTAATGTCACTGCCGAGGCAGGGTCTGTGCCTAATACGGTGACCCCGGTGCCAAATACTGCTGTGCCGGTAACCGCTCAGGCGGAAAAATTGGAAAAATTCAGTGGGCTGAATTTTAAGAGGTGGCAACAAAAGATGTTGTTCTACTTGACCACTTTGAACCTTGTGAGGTTCTTGACTGAGGATGCACCTACGCTGAAAGAAGGTGACACTGATGTTCAGCGTGTTTGTGGAGTCCAAGCGTGTAACCACTCGGATTTCTTGTGCAGAAATTATATAATGAACTGTCTGAGTGATTCACTATACAATGTGTATAGTGTGCTAAAAACGTGCAAGATTCTGTGGGATTCACTCGACAAGAAGTACAGAAGTGAGGATGCGGGTACTAAAAAGTTTATAGTGGCCCGACTTCTCGAGTTTATGATGGTGGATTCCAAGAAAGTGGTTAATCAAGTTCAAGACCTTCAGTTGATCGTGCATGACATGGAAGCTGAGGGTATATGCCCATGAATGAGGCATTCCAAGTTACCGTGATTATTGAAAAATTGCCCCCTGGTTGGATGAACTTCAAAAATTATTTCAAGCATAAACGAAATGAGATGATAGTGCAAGACTTTGTCTTGAGACTCCGTATTGAGGAGGATAATAAAACTCGGTCTGCCAGCTCTTCAAATGCTAATGCTGTGGAGGTCAATATGAACTCCAAGTTCAAAAAGGGGAAATCAGACAAGAGGCTCAACATGGGACCTAAAGGTATAGTATTCAAGAAGAGATTTCAAGGAAAATACTTCAACTGTGACAAGATGGGTCACAAGTCAACTGAGTGTAGACTACCAAAGAGGAAGAAGCTTGAGGTCCACATGGTTGATGAAGTAACTCAAGATGTATATAAGAGCAGCCTATCTGCTATGATTTCTAAGGTGAACCTGGTCGGCTCTAATCCGAAAGACTGGTGGATCGACACTGGGGCTACAAGGCACATATGCTCAAACAAAGAGTTGTTCCATACCTTCTCACCAACTGAGACTGAAGAGAAGTTGTTCATAGTAAATTCTGCAACATCTAAAGTCCTTGGAAAGGGGAATGTTATGCTGAAGATGACCTCTGGTGAGGAGTTGACTCTCAAGGATGTGTTGTATGTACCGGAGATCCGAAAGAACGTGGTTTCTGGGACAATGCTGAACAAGCATGGATTCCGCATGGTGTTTGAATCTGATAAGGTTATTTTAACTAAAAGTGGAATGTTTGTAGGAAAAGGCTATATTACTGAGGGCCTTTTCAAACTCAAGGTATGAATGTGAAGAATATTAATAAAACATATAATTCTTCTTCTTGCTTACTTGAGTCTTCCAATGTATGGTATGGTATCCTTTGTGGATGTGAAATAGTAAAAGTGTGGCGTCCTAAATGATTTTTTTTTTGAATTCTAGAATGTAATGAAACATTTTTAGAAATGTTTGAAATAAGAGAATATCTTGAAGAAGTCTTGATACCAATACATTTGATGATAAAATGACATCCAAAAACAAATTATAGGTATTTTGGATGAATATATAGACAATGGTTGTATACGTGTATCTGATAAATGTGAGTACTATAGAAACTAGAATGTTGGCATATAGTGAATGAAAATGGAATAGTTTCAAAAGATGCGATCTAATTGCCAAATTGAGGACGCTCGAATTTGGTGATTCGATGACTATAAAATTGTCAATTTGGGGACGCTCAAATTTGAGAATGAGGTAAATTGAAATTGCTAATTTTAGGGACACTTAAAATTGGTAAGGTCAATAATAGTTTGAAACTTCATTTGAAGATTGGTAAATAAATTATCAATATAATAGATATGCCAATGTTATGATGATCAGTGAAAATGATAAAGTCACTTTGTGGTCTTAAGAGACACGAGTGAATGCGTTTTAAATGGAAAAAAAGTGATTTTTTTTTCTGAATGCGTTTTAAACCATAGCTTGCTGACATAATAATTAAGAAAGGCTTACCAAAGTATTGAAGTACACTCCAAAAGGAAACATTTAGGCAATAGCTTGCTGAAAATGAATAAGTAGCAAAGGTTAGCAAAAAGAGAGTTTTAGCTTAAAATTAGTGTAGGGGTTATTTAACCCGAGTTCCCACATCGAGGAGATAAAGAAGAATCGTCTCTCCATTAGTATGATTTCATTTCGGGGGAGGCCAAAAACAATCCGTGTGGGCTTGGCAATAACCCGAAGTGGACGATGCACGGTCCAACAATTTCCACAGGTGAAGATTTATTTGCCTTAAGCAGTTGGGTAGAATTTCCACAGGCAAAAAATACTCCTACCTTTAGTAGTTAGATTTTGCGCTGCGACCCCGTACCTGTGTTGATCTCAGAACAGGGACTCCAATGCCTTCTCTCGATCAACAGGAATCCCTTCTCAAATACACGAATCTAATATATCAATGCACTGTAAAATTAGTTTTGACATGCCCAAGAATTCAAATTTATAAATACGATGAGAACTAGGGAGAACAACTCACATGAATAGATGATTTTCTGCCAAAATCCGAGCCTACTTCCACTTTGGAATGCATTAGGTTTTGCTGCTAGTGTTTCTAAACCTCTGTGAACTCTGATTATTTTTCTGCGTAACCAGGTCTGGGTACATTTTTACTAGATATAGAGCCACATCTGCAATGATCCGTCCAATACTTTTAGCGCAATTTGAATTTTGAAGGGTAAAAACAAATGAAAATACAATGCATGTTTGTAGACACTGAAATTTTCCTGCTTCAAAAATTTTGAAATTTTAAAACAAATAAGATAATGTTTGTAAAAAATAAAAAAATAAATAATAATATAGATTTACTTATAGCAAACAAACTATACTTATATATAATCTATAATTGTAAGTTAAGAAAAACAATAGGCACATACCATAGAAACCAGCTGTGATAGTGAGGGTGAGAAGATCAGCACCATCTTCATCCCGGTAAGGACTAATTCCTATACTTCGATCTATATAAACATCTTTTGTCACCTCCAGCAAATAACATAATGTCTCATAATGACCGTGCCATGCTGCCAACTTCAAGGCAGTGTGCCTAATGGGGTGTTGAAACTGAGCAATTTCCGGGTCTTTACTCACCAATATTCTTGCAGCATGTGTATTCCCGACCTTAGCAGCATAATGGAGTATATTGGTTCCATAACAGTTAGCGGTCCTCAGCATCTGCGGATCCCCTACGTCCATAATCATTTCTACTAATTTCTCTACAAAGTGGTGGGAACTGTTTGTTCCCACCGCTACATGTAGAGCAGTCTCAGAATAGTATGTAATAGGCCACAAAAAACGAGTACATGACACTCGTAACTATAGTCTAGAGAGGGTGAGAATCGAGATGAGATGATATCCACAAAAATTGTGCTCAAGTAAAATGCGCTTTGCTGTTTCCCAGTCGCCTTGTATTGCTGCTTTATAGAGTGGAAGACACTCGATAATGTAGTCGTAATTTGCCATCGCAGAACTCAAGCTTAAAGAATTAACTATGTGCTAAATCTTGTAGGAACCTCTAGATCTTGTTATGAACATCTCTGTGGTTTTTTATAGATTTATGGAGAACTGTGTATGTTTAAGTCAATGAAATAAAAACAATTATTATTCTCCCATTCTCCCAGGGCCATGTTGCATGCATCGGATCTAAATCTTGAATCATAATGACATGTGGTCACGAGGGTGGTGCTTAGGAGGATTAAAAAGCATTCTTAAAAGATTTTTTGTTTTAACTTGAGTCATTGTGCTGTGTGTATACTGTCCGTTTCTTTGGAATGATTCCTACAGTAAGTGTATATAAAAGTACTCATTTTATACCTTGTTGCTCTTGTTTTATGTATGGGTGTCCGTGTCCATTTGTTCTTATTTTCCCCGGGAAAATTTTGTTTATTTGTTATTCATACTTTACACGAAATGACATGCAGACTATACCGTCTGTGAGAAACTCCGAACGGATATTTATAACGCGAAGTTCTGACTGCCTAGTTTAGGCCTGCAGAGCTTAGTACAGAGTTCTATCCAGTAAAATGAACTAAAACAGCCCACAAAAAACAAGTACATGACACTCGTAACTACAGTCTAGAGAGGGTGAGAATCGAGATGAGATATATGTATGCGAACCTTTCCCTACTTTTACTCCTAAAAGTAGTAATAAAATTGTGCATGCATATGTCCAGCAAAGTAGAATGGTACATAACCTGCTACCAGATCATAAAAATTTACTTAATCGGTCCCTTCTCCTTGTTTAGTTGCGAGGATCAATGGACGTACTCCATCCTCAAGGAGATGAAATGCTACTAGGAGATGTCAGCATGGGCTGGTCAATGACTTCAACTGGAACATCTCTCTTGTACTTGTACCAGTTGGCCCAAAATACATAATTTCCTAAGTTCAAAATACTGAGAATTGCCAAGAACCAGTAAAAAAGTTCAACATGGTTCTTGTTCATATCGAGCCCTTCTAGCCACCCTCGCTTGCTTGAAGTATACTTTCCAGTCATCGAATTAATGATATCCACAAAAATTGTGCTCAAGTAATATCCTATTGAGAGGGAAAGCCATGCAAAAGAAGTGGAGAGTGATTTCATGCCTTTCGGAGCCTCACTAGCTATAGAAGAATTCAATTAACCCAACAAATGTAAACATGTCTGCTATCCCAAATATCCCGTACTGGTATGAGAGCCAGAAGAGGCTAATGCGCTTGTTGTGGTTCACAAATTCATTTCTTCGTTTCACTTCTACGAGTCCGGCTATCCCCATAGAAATAGCTGAGAGAACTAGCCCAACACCAACTCTTTGAAGATGGCTTATGCCATTTGGATGACCTGTAAGTTTTTTAAACAAGGGGACAAAGAAAACTTCGTATATCGGTAGAAGAATGCACATGAACAATAGAGGAATAATAGGAATCGAGGCTGCCGGGATATCAAAACTGCCAACTTTTGTGTCCATTAGGGTACCCTGCTGGATGGAAAAAATTTGTAACTGTGCTAAACATGTGTTCATGAGTGTGGTGCTTAGAAGGATAGGTATCATTCTTGTGAGGATCTTTACTTCTTCAACTTGAGTCACTGTGCATACTTTCCATTTTTCAGGCTTAGTGCCTTCAGCATGGACAGCAGCTTTATCTAGTAACCTGCTCCAAATAATTATATCAGTTTTATCTATAATATTAAACACAGTTCAATTTTTCGCCAATTAACACAAAATAGTCCAGTTCACTGTCCAACAAAGGGACAATTTTTTTATCACTGGCATGCTCCGGCCTACTGCGCAGCTCATACAACTCTCGAGAATTGTGTGGCAGCTGCAATTTCCGGTTCTTCGCAGCAACCACTAAGACCTGCAGATTTTAATAATTTAAAATATGTTTAAAAAGAATATTTTAAAATCAAGGTGATTGATTTTAAAATATGTTTAAAAAGCATTGTTTGATGATTTACAGAGTGATGACGATATTTTATCCCAACTCCAATAGATAACATAAAAAGTACCTGTAAAACATTCAGAAAGGCACTTTCTCCAGGAACTCGGACGCGATAAAATGGCTTTCCGAATGCAACAAAAACTAGACCGACGAATGTACAAACAATGGAGATGATGAAGCTCTTATCCCATCCTTTATTTGTGCTTCCCCATACTACAACTGTAACTCCAACACAAGCTCCACCAGATACAAAAAAAAGGAACCAATTAAAGTAACTGGCTATGTGCTTGCTTTCCTTTGGATCATTCTCATCGAACTGATCCGCTCCTAAGGAAGGCACTGATCCTCTAATCCCACCTCCCCCCAGTGCCAACAAATAGATAGAGGCATAAAATAGTAGAGCCTTAGTACCCTTTACACAGCTATACTCTCCACATGCTTCAGGTTGTAATTTAGCATAATGTGACTGAATAATGACTAACAAATATCCCTGCAATAATGCATAAACTACAGTTAAATTCGAATATATAGTGACAGTCTTTCCAGGAAGAACAGAGGCAGAAAATAATAATTTACGTCGCATTAGTTACCAGTAACTCAATTCCACCAAATAAGAGGCAAGTGTTTAGG
Source organism: Oenanthe javanica (assembly GCA_008931105.1). NCBI lineage: Eukaryota > Viridiplantae > Streptophyta > Magnoliopsida > Apiales > Apiaceae > Oenanthe > Oenanthe javanica. The sequence continues at coordinate 41,973 of QRFB01000208.1, read as the reverse complement.
CGATTCATGTAACTGTCAGAGACAAAGCTTCCGACAAGTGTCAACAAAAATGCAGTGCCCAGGAAGTTGGTAGTGGTGTTTGCTGAGCCGGACAGATCAAAATGCATGACATTCAAAAAATATAGAACCAGGCTTACCATATTAATTCGCAACAAAACCTACGTTATCCAGAAACATTAACACTGCAACATGCACGAAAATGAATTCAATTTCATGAAAATGCCGATATTATAGTGAGAATGAAATACAGGGGTTTTAGTACTTACCAAAGATGAAAATTGTGGGTTTATAACCACCTTGTCTAGGATTATGCAAGGTCCGGTAAGATAGATTTTCCACAGCTTCATAATTTGGTCCCTGAACAGATATATTCGAAATAATAATAATGTAAATGTTAAACATGCATAATCATATATTCAGTTGCTCTGTGTTGCATGCTTTTATTTAAAATTTGAAACTGTTAATTGCATCGCTCTAGTCAAATCATGCTAATGAAGCTTATAAGATTACCATGGTTTATGGTTAAGAAACTTTGCCAAGCGCGAACTAATTTAGAGATGAGAATATGTAATGAAATGGAGTGAGCTTTCTAGTTTAATATATGTACACATTTAGCTAGGATGAGTTAATATTTTGTTTGGTTGAGGAATTCGAAAAAAAAAATAAGCATTGACCATCTTCAACTCTCATTACATTAATGAAATTGTATATTAAAATAATGTAAAACTTAGGGTCGTTTGGTTCACGGGTTGGTATCAGGTTGAAATCGGGAATCGGGTTAAGGTGGTATGGGTATGAAGTATCAATCCTGATAACATATGTTTGGTTGAATAGTTGAATGAATTTATTAATTTAATATATTTTTTAATGATTAAAAAATATAAGCAGTTAATATGAAAAATATATTATTATTATTTCTCAAACATTAAACAATATCATTATAAATTTTTTATTTTAAGAATTAACATGTAATTTTATAAATAAAGATAAAAATAATAATTTTGAATTTAATTCCCCATACCCATAACTCGTACTCACCTCCCTCTTAAGGTATCAAAAACACATACTTTATAGGTTTGAGGTATGAATTTTAAAATTTAAAATTTTAAACCAAACATCATGTATGAGTTTGAAATGAATAAAATACATACCTGATATCTAGATATCATGAACCAAACGACCCCTTATATTATTTTCAAGATCAGCTCCAACCTCACCACTTATACTAAATTTTAGTATTTTACATGCATAAAAAGAAACTTTCTTATATATTGGCCTGCCTTAAAATAAGTCATTTTAGACTTATTTTCGGGTAAAAATTTCATATTTTGATAAATGTTTTTTATACAAGTATTTAATGTATATTTGAGATTCTATAAGTTGCAAAAAAAGTCAACTTTTTTCAGAAAAAAGTTAGGAATCTCTAACTTTGTCTTAAAATAAGTTGACTTATTCTAGAAAAAAGTTCCCCCAAACACCCCTATATTATGTGAATTATTTTTCAATAAGTATAAAATTTATAAAGTTGTTGGAAAATGTAAAAAAAATTATTTTTAATAAAGTCATACAAAGATAATGTTAAAATTAATAAATACTTTAAAAATTACACTTTGTTTTAATATAATTTTTAACGCGGCATCAAAAGATCGAGAGAGACTCCCGTTTAGTGAGAGATGGAGAGACCCCTCATCTTAACCGTTGATTTTATTTTAATCAAATGGCCAAGATTCTCTACATATAAGTTGGTATTTATACATGTTATATTTGTAAACTCAAAATACAATTTATATATACATAAAATGTACGTATTTTAAATATTTGTTACCATGCCTGAAAAGATTGTATTAATTTTGAATATTTGTTACCATATAGAGAAAAATTGTGTTAATATTTTCTTAATTACAGTTAATACAATAAATTGATTTTATATATTGCAATTATTTTGATTAGCTAGCATTGATATTTGAATTTCATTCCACAATCTTTTATTTAAACATTTCCTTAACTATCTCTTATATATTTCTTTTCCTATTTTCCATAATTCACAATTATTGCTATTAACTTTATTTATTAATACTAAATTAAACATATATTAAATATAATAACAACAATACAACTCCATATTTTTTTAGAAAATAGACTTAATATAATTTGAATAATTTATGATTTTTGATTAAACACTAAAAAGAATCATACATATTAATATGATTTAAAATAATACAGAGATTTATGATAAATAACATAAATTTTAAATTGTATATATATTTAAATAAAATGAAAGTGGTTTGGAATCAAATACCCATAAATCTTACTAGTATTGTGTTTGATATAATATAAGTACTTAATAAAACTTCGAAAGAAAATTATTTAATATAATATAATATACATAAAATCACATTAAATTTTAAAATTTAGATAATAACTATTAAACATATTGGGCATAACAGAATACTAAACACTTAGTGGAATCTTTAAAAAATTAAACGTAATCAATTAAACACTCAGTGGAATCTTAGAAAATTTATTAAAATATATAACAGAATACTAAACACTGAGTGGAATTTTAAAAAAATTTACTATTATGATGTATATTAAAAAATTAATTTCCTTATTAAAAGAATATGTAGCGAAATCATAAAATATCAATATAAATAAAAAATTATATTTTAGTTGAAATTTTTAAAAAATTAATTATTTGTTGTATACTTTGTAGAATCCTAATAAAATTTATATCGAAATATTTTTGTAAAATCTTAATATTAAGAATACAAAACTTAATATAATGTATAATATAATCTTCGAATATAATACGATATTAAGTAATAATTATAACATAGAATACTTAACAGAATTTTAATATTTTATATTTTAATTTAAATATAAAATAATCAAAGTAAAATAGATTTTTTGATAAAAATTTAGTAGAATTCATATACAATCTTACATTAAAATAATTGGTAAACAATTTAGTGCCTTTTTAATATTGATATCTCATAAATATACTATAATCAAAATTTTAATAAAATATACAAATTTAGATTGGCTAACATCTATAAATATATTAATAATGCTCCACAAATAATAATATTATATTTATAAAAAAATAACTTTTAAATAAAATTTTAATAAAATTATGTTTTAGTGGAACACTTATTAGAATCCTAATAATTTTATATTAATTTTAATAAAATATTAATTATTCACGGTGTATTTCAATTTTTTTTAAAAAAAATTATAGAAAATATTTGAATAAATATTTAAATTTTCATATCATAATAAACACTATAATTATATTTTAAAAAATACTCTAATAAATTTGATCATTATAGAAATTAGAAACAACTTAAAAAATCTTAATATTATAATATTTAACGAACACATAAGATAATCTTAAAGTTTGTTATGATTTTTTAATTTTGAGTTAATACATTATAATAAACATTTACTTTAAAATATTAAAATAATAAATGAACCATAATAAATATAAAGTAAATAAATAATAAATGAACACCTATTATTATTATTAAGTATTAAAATTTAATATTTAATTGAGATTCTCTAAAAATATTTAATTGAGATACTATAAAAACAATTTAATATTGTAATTTATAATATTATAATATTATATTATTGAATATTACTGAAACACCTTAAAAAAATTTAGTGGACACATTAAATTCTCACTAAAGTTGTTTAATGTATCACTAATATTTATAATATTATAATATTAACTTTTTTATGGAGTTTACTAATATTTAATATTATAATATTAAAGTTTTTTGATGTGTTCGCTAATATTTCGATAAGATTTTACTTTTAAATTATAATATTAAAATTATTCAAGATGTTCACTAACACCTTAAGTTCCTTAAAATGTTCACTAATATTATAATATTATATCATTATAATATTAAAATTTTTTGAGATGTCAAGTTATATTTCGATAAAATTTGATTTTAATATGTTTTAAATTGTAATTTTTTTTATTTTTTCAATATATTATATGAGTTTGTAATTACGAAAATGTGATAATTTTTCAATATATTAAATTTTTACTATTAGGTTGTGTTATGTATTTTCTAAAACAACATGAACCTAACATAACAAGTTTTGATTCCGAATAGTGATCCCCCAGGCAGATTTGGATTATATAAATTATCAACTTTGGATTCTATTCAGCGTTCTGTCAACACTATTATGTTAACAATTTCAGATTCTTTTAATTGTTCTGTCAATTGGATTCTGATAAGTGTTTATTCCCATTAGGTTCTTTTATATAAAGATTCTGATAAGTGATCACTCATCCATTTGGATTCTTATGGGTGTTCACACAACCATTGAATCTGTGTTAGAGCGCTACTATTATAGACTGATTGTCGTTGCCGTTGGATTCTGTTGAGTGATATTGTCTAACATAATTTTTGCTATGTGCTGATAGACTACTGTACTTCATATTTATACCTTTATTAATTATAATGTTTTAATACATATTACGTGTTTTAATTTATATAATATATCATGTTAACTGGATTGTATTTTATAATGTGAGTCAACAATACACTGTAGAGTTCCGATAAGTGATCCCCCATGTAGATTTGGATTATATTAAATGTCAACTCTGAATTCTCTTAAGTGATTTATCAACACTATTATGTTAAATAACAACTACAGATTTTCTTAAGTGTTCAACACTCTTGATAAGTCAACCTTGATGAGTGCAACACCCTTCCTGCAAGACAACCAACATCCACTCCGAGGCAATCACCCTCTAGATCACAGTCATGCCAGAAATCAACACTGCCTACAAAGCTCATTTTACAACCAAACTAGTAGTTATATCCTCTGCATCTTTGGAGCATACTTAGATTAGGAAACAAAAAATCTCTACAAACTCTCGATCTGGACCACTTCCAGGACATCTTCCATCTAGAGCTTCATCAAACCAGGAAAAAACACTTCTACATCTCTGCACACCTCAACCTGCATCAGGACCTCTACAAAGATCTGAAGATGCAAAGCAAACCAATAAAATGTACAAAGAAATAGCATAACTCTGAAGATGCAGAACAAACCAGCAAATTAGCACAATCAAAAATTCGCACTAGAAACAAATTGGCAGTGATTCCACACAGAAAAATATCTACCACATGCACATCCTCCCTATTGCAGATTTTGGTCGCAGGACAAGATGCAAGTCTGAGACATCTCCCCACATAAAACTGTATATAATTACCCCTACTACTCTTCACCTTTTTAATACTGACTTTCCCTCATCACATCCCATCCTAATACCCAGAGCATTATTTTAGCCCCGATCTCACTCCCTAGTTCTATTAATATATCAAAACAGAGTAAAAAATTACCACATAATGAATCTGTATATATCCTGAGCTAATCCCTTTGCATCACTGAAAATTACGTTGAGCATGATGTGATTTTATCAACCATTTTTTGCAGAAAAAAGCCTTGCAATGAACCTCCCTCCACTTGCAAACCAAACTAAAGCCAGAAATAAAGTCCACCCGTTATATACTCCACCTACAGACCAAACTAAAACATTAATATTCAGGAATACTTAATAGATCATTGGTTCTACTTCTATCATGAATCTCACCATTTGATATTGTTGGAGCTGGATATAATCTTATTTAAACACATAATAGAATCCAAAGTCAATAAATAATAAATAATATCTATTTCATCAGCTATAAAGTTAGGGTTAAACCTAACGAATGGAATTCCTTTACTAAAAAAATCTTCATTCGATATGATAATCATATCTGCAAAAAATCACCAGATTCAAGTTAGTGTTCTATACTATATTAAGTAATTATTTACATAAGAAATTTGTCATGCAGGATATGCAACACCATTTGCTCCATTGCAACGTTCATATTAGATCACATACTCAAATATTCATATCAGTTCTGTAAAAATCACATAATATAATCGTGTTAATGAGATTCACATTAGTATTTGCCATCATAGCATGAAAATAACACTTAATATAAAAAATGCATAAAGTTCATGTGAGTGTTCTTCAAACGATTCAATATTACTGTTGTTTAGTTTGCATACATAATACACAACCAAGAACAAAACAAACCTTGAAATCTCCTCTCCAGTTTGCAAATGCTCATAGAATAAAATCAGAATTAGGTCTGCAGAGATACAATAGAACAAGACACAAGCTCATACATATAATTATAGCTGTAATAATTAGTGAATCCACTTGTAACGCCATCCGTGTTACACCACTAAAACAATATACGTGTTCATCTTAGTGTTCTGTAAACGATTCTATAATGATATAAAAACTGTATGTTATAAAAGCTAAGAACTTGGTATTGTTATCTTGTTTCTCCATTGTTCGCTGTAACAAAACACTTAATCAAAGAAAAAAGCACGGTAACACTATAACAATGGCCGTGAGTATCGTATATAACCTACCATATAATTATATTATAGGCTTACCATATATAAAATATTCTTAATAAATATCCTGGATGCTAAATATCCTGAATATTTAATAAATATTCTTAATAAAATATTCTTAATAAATAACCTACCGTATATGTATTTTAACCGTATGCTTTATACCCCTCATGGTTTGAATTATTTACATAAATATCATTATATACTGTATTAATAATTATCTAAATACTAATTATAATCAATGGTGGAGATTAGGAGTTTCGAGGGTCTCTTGATGAAAGGGGTCTCTCTAGAACCCTACCATATATATATATATATAGGTCATTGCTCCATAAAGAACATACTTATATAAAAAATTCGAAAGAAAACTTTAGAATCTTACATAAAAACTCATTTAGATTCTAAGTTTAACATCAATTATGTTTTTTTATGAATAAAAATAGAATCTAATATGAGATTAACAAAAAATCATAACATGATTATGTGTAAATTTCATTTTTACAAAATGTATATAAGATTCTATGTTAGATTCTGTAATATTTGATTTTTAAAATTTAGATGAGATTCGATATTATATTCTATATTTTAGGATTTATTTTAGCTCAATTTTGTGATTCTAATCTTAACAAACTATTTCTCATATAAAAAAATAAGTGTTCTTCCGTGTTCTTTATTTAAGGGTGTTCTTTATGGAGTGCAACCCTATATATATACATTAAAATAATATAAAAATATAAATTTAGAATTTAGTCGAATATATGTGAGTACAACAGAGGATCATCATTTATATGAAATCCACAAGTCAAGGTCTTTAGCGTCTAAGTAGATATAACCTAAATATAGTATATCTAAATAATGTTAACAGAGATAATTAATAATTAATATAATCCTAAATGCTTGGTGTACATTGACCGTTATTCTAAATAATTCAAAATGTAAAATTTAAAATATTAAACAAAATAATTTCTAACAGTGACTTTTGGATGATTTCTTGCTGTAGCAGACTGCATAGTCTGCATAGTTTAGACTTTAGAGAAATATATTAAGCATTCGGTCAATTATAGATTAATCAATAGATAGGCCTCTCATGCACGAGACCAAAGAATGACTTGTTTTCTTTAGTATATCATGAAATATTTGTCCATGTCATTTTTTAAACTAAAACAAGTTTATACTAAATGTTTATAATTTTTATTTTATTTAATATTTTTATTAATTTTTTATTAATTTTCTAATAGTTGTTTTAATTTTATTTAATATAAAAAATTTACGTTATTATATTCTAAATTATGATAATAATTAACTTATATAATACTAATATATATTTGAAATAACATATGTTTGATGAGACTGGAACTATTTTGTATCTTTAGAACTATTAATAATGTTGTTAATGAGATTCAAACATTAAACTTTGGTAGTAGAATATAATCTTAATATATAATATTATTTAGTATTATATCAAATGATTGTAAACTAATTATTTTAACTAATATTCTTTCAATTAACATGTTAACCAAATTATAAATTACAAAAAATTTCAAATTCTGCTATTACATTATAGTATAAATGTGTATTTTAAAAAAGTTCTCTCTCTTTTTTAAACAAATTTACATGTAATTTTTAAATTATTCATATTATTATGTAACTACGTATGTTTTGAGATTACAATATGAGTTATTAGTAAGATAGGTTTGGAAACCTATACAATACAAGGGGCTGCTCACCCCTCTCTCTATAGGGCTTATGGACTCCACTCGTTATCATAGCCCCGAAAATAAAGGAAGGCTGGAATGTCAACAGACATCTCCCTCGAGTTTGTAGAGTCGAGTTTCCCGTTTATCCACAACGGAGGAGCCGCCCCCACCAGGCAGACGGCCTTGGTGAGGTAGCTAATCAGACAAGCATTTCTGTATTCAAGCCTTTTCCCATCGTTAAATACCTTAGTAGCAGGTATCACTAAGTCCAAACTAAATGTATTCAGCATATGACTCTTTTTGCTGCCCGACACTAACACCAACACCGAGAGACGAAAGCTAGGTGAGTGAATGGGATTAGATACCACAGTAGTCCTAAGCCGAATGGAAGTCACTATGGGAAGGGGGAAAGCTCCTAATGATAGATATATGATTCCCATTTAACTAGTTAAAAATCCAGCAGAGACTCGATATGTACAACATGTGAATTAAAATTAGGACAATCCTTATACCATTAAGCAACTTTCTTCTCATTTCTCTATGGACTTCATTAAGAAAATGTCTTATATCCATAAACGAAAGTTCAAATACTCATAACTGTAAAGAACATTTAATTGTTGATTTCCCGAAATTACATTAAGAGCCTACATACATTAGCCCTCAAACTTCCCACTTTCTAACAATCCCTCACAAATCAATAGCACAAAATGCTTATCAAATTTTCAAACATGACATATTTTTCAGAGTCGGTACCCTTCCGAGTTTGAACTGTTCTAAGTACTCTACTTCGATGATCATCTAATATAGATGTAATATTTAACCTTGAATCTTTATCATTTTTGTGTAACTGCAATCCATAGACGATGACATGTCAAAATCTATGATGATAATTTACGGTTTTGAGACGTTAATGTATTAGTATTGGTGTCCTAGAGACAATACTATTAGGTTTTATTGAAAATAATTATGGATTATGTTCTCTTGATTATTGAATAAATATTTATTGTGATGATCAAGATGCGCATTGGGTATATTATGAATCATATAAGAAATATGAATGATATAGAAGAGATTTAATTCTCCTAATCANAATTAGATATTAAAATTGTTGCCAACGTAATAATAACCTACAGGGTCACACACAAAGAACGCTTGAAGGAGAAATAATTTAAATTATGAATTTAAATTAAATAAGTAATTTATTTTATTTATGATATTAATTAAGTATGACTTAATTAATTATATAAATAGAATAAATGAATTACTTAAACTAATTCCAAAATTAATAATTAATTAATTAAGTGAGACTTAATTAAATAATTTAGAATTTTGGATTAGTATTAATTATAATTGGATTATAATTAGAAAATTTATTCCTCTCTCTATATAATCTCTTTATGGGTTGATTTAATAAGCAATAGATATTTTTACTAAAATCCTAGCCGCTTTGAGAAAAGAAGAAAATAGAGAGAGAAACAGTTTTCGTGTGCTAGTACACATCAATCATTCATGAAAAGTGTTCGTGTGGATACCGTTAGAGCGTAGATTACGTGCTGTGGGATACGTGGCGATCGTACAAGCTTTGGACCTCCATATTCTCTATCATTAATTCATTAAAGCTCCAAAAGATAATACATCATGATCTCCGAATTAAATATTGTGTTTTCGCATGGATCATGCAGAGGGTTTCGTTATTTTGATTTATTTTTCGCGTTTATTTCACTGCGTTTGTGCCTCTAAACCCTTCAATGGCATCATAGCTACTTGCGAAACGTTTTAATTCGGTTATGTGCTTAACAGTTTTCGATATGTAAGCATGTATGCGATCTACCATGGTTTTGTATTGATACAATACGTATATGTGTGTATATATTATGAATATATGATTTTCATGTGATGTATAATCATGTGATAATGTGTATTGTTGTACGTATATGATACATGTTTGTTCTTATTATGGGAATCATATTCGATACGAATTCTGAAATGGCTGCCGTAGATTTTCTGAAATCTGTGTCCATTGTCTGATTTTCGCAAACGATATGTGTTTTCTGACTGGAATCGGGTCACTGAGCAATACTGAAAAAGTCAGTCTTTGCGTCTGTGAGCCATTCGATGTCGTTACAGGCCCCAAAACGGTGATTTATTATTTTCTGAAAATTTATTTGATTTTCTGAAATTTCAAATTTCTTATATATGATTATATGATATGTTTATATAATCTGAGATATATTATACGTATTATGTGATAGCATGGTGGATGGTTATGTCCTAAAGACCCATAGGATAGTGGTTTTTTATTTATGGTTTTGGTTTCTAAATACGACTTGCATGTCGTCTATTCATTGTAATTTGATTATCTCGAATGTAAGTCGGGTTCTTCTTGTAATCTCATTAGAATAGTTTTATTTTTATTATTCAATGTAATTTTCAACGAAGACTTGCAAGCAAAGAAGCGATCCAAAAGGGGATGATGGAGCAATGAAGCAAGAAGAAGACATGTAATAGTATAGTATTTTAAACCACCATAGATTGACCTTGATTTTTCCATTAGCTTGGAAAGATCACATAGGATGGGGCCATAACCAAACATGTTTATTTTACGCACATTACATATATGTATATGATTTCATGTATTAGTATGTATGCGTAGATATAATGAAGATGCATGCTTAATTTGATTAATCATGTATGTATTAGATACGACACTTATGACATGCCTGCTTAAGAAAGATAAAATCTGTAACGATTCAAGATTTTAAAATTGAACAAACNGATCATGAGATTCTTGTGTTTATGAAACACGGTATTAAATATGAATTTTCTTTTTCTGATATGGGGAGATTTTGTCAAAAGTGGATTATTAGTTTAATTCGTAATGAAGTCGGGTTTTAAGAGAGACCGCTTATGACTTCTCCGACGACCTGGAAATCAATCCATTGACGAATATTAAAATGAATTATTTGATCAAGGAAAAATTGAGAATCTCTTTATGATTGTTCATATAAACATTAAAATCCCTAAATACATATTAAGTTAATCGGATGCCTTCCAATATTTAATACTCGTCAAGATCTAGATTGAGAAGGAGTGGGTTTGCCAAAGCAAGGCGTTCTTATCAATCATGGGAAGACGTGATAAGTAAGTGTACTTAGTTTGTTGGAACGTTGGGTCTAACTTAACTAAATCATCACAATAGGATTGTGGGTTTAGAGGCATAGAGTTTGGTAAGATTTATTGGATAAATACGTACAAAGGGTTGTTCCACCAAACTTTCCAAGAGTTATATTTGATATAATCGACAAATGTTGTCTACCTAAATAGTCATGTTTTGGGTGTATTAGTCAACGTTATCTTAAAATATGGATGAAATATGGATCTTGGCTCACTAGAAAGATTTAAAGAAATGCTTTTCGAATTAATAGTTAGGGCTATTGATTTGAAGAAAAATAGTGGGAGATATATATTATGAATGTATATGATAATCACTTGAACTTAATTAAACTTCTACAGTCTAACTAATTTTATGCATTTTAACATTGTAGATATCTAATGGCAAACAACACAAATAACTTCTCTGTGCGATCAGTCCTTGAGAAGGACAAGCTGACAGAAACCAACTTCCTTGATTGGTATATGAATTTGAGGATTGTCCTCAGGCAGGAGCGAAATCTCCACGTCATTGAAATTCCTTCTCCTGCTCTTCCTGCTGAGAATGCAACTCGCGTTCAGCAAAATACTTATCAGAAGCATATTGATGATGCGAATGATGTTGCATGTCTCATGCTGGCAACAATGTGTGTTGAGCTTCAAAAATAACATGAGCATATAGATGCTTATGAGATGATTGAACACCTTCAAAGAATGTTTGAGGGACAGGCTCGTCAAGAAAAGTTTGACATGAGCAAAACACTGTATGCTTACAAACAGGGAGATCATGAACCTATTCGACCACATGTTCTAAATATGATAGGTTATATTGAGTATCTTGATATTTTGGGTTTTCCGATTGATCCGGAAGCTCAGATTGAATTGATCTTACAATCTTTAAATAATAACTATACTCATTTTGTTATGAACTACAATATGAATGAGATAGACAAAACACCCACTGAATTGTTGGCTATGTTGTGAACTGCTGAAACCAACATGAAAAAGGCTAAACCAGCTCCCATATTGATGGTGGACAATAAAGGTAAGGCTAAAGGGAAAGGAAAATGGAAGGGAAAGAAGAATATTGGATCTGCTTCTGGTCCCAAGCTAAAGACTAATCCTAAACAGGCTTTAAAGCCTAAGGGTGCTATTGCAAAGGGTGATTGTCACTACTGTGGTAAACTAGGTTATTGGAAGAGAAACTGCCATGCTTATTTGGAGGATCTGAAGAAGAAGAAGGTTGGTCAAGCTTCTGCTTCAGGTATTTATGTTATAGAGGTCAATTTGTCTACTTCTACATCATGGGTATTAGATATTGGATGTGGTTCTCACATTTTTATAAATGTGCAAGAGCTGTAAAGGAGTAGGACTTTGGCTAAGGGGGAGGTCGACCTACGAGTTGGGAATGGAGCAAAGGTTGTTGTCTTGGCTATAGGGACTTATTATTTATCGTTGCCTACTGGGCTTATTTTAGAACTTGAGAATTGTTTTTACATGCCTGCAATTTGCAGAAACATTATTTCAGTTTCTTGTTTAGACAAGGAAGGTTTTGCATTTTCAATTCAGACAATAGTTGTTCCTTTTCTTTGAATAATGTTACCTATGGATTGCACATTTATTTAACGGTTTATATGTTCTTGATTTAGACACTTCTATCTATAATGTGAATAACAAACGTCCTAAGACTAATGACTCAAACCAAACATACCTCTGGCACTGTCGTTTAGGCCATATAAATGAGAAGCGCATTTCCAAGTTACATAAGGATGGATACTTGGATAAGTTTGACTTTGAATCATACGAAGCATGCGAACCTTGTCTCATTGGAAAAATGACTAAATCTCCTTTTACTGGACAAGGTGAAAGGGCCACNCATATAAATGAGAAGCGCATTTCCAAGTTACATAAGGATGGATACTTGGATAAGTTTGACTTTGAATCATACGAAGCATGCGAACCTTGTCTCATTGGAAAAATGACTAAAGCTCATTTTACCGAACAAGGTGAAAGGGCCACTGAACGATTAGAACTTATACATAGTGATGTATGTGGTTCTATGCGTATTATGGCAAGAGGTGGCTTTTACTACTTTATCACGTTTATTGATGATTTTAGTAAATATGGATATGTATATCTTATGAAGAATAAATACGACTCTTTTGAAAAGTTCAAAGAATACAAAGCTGAAGTAGAAAAGAAAACTAGCGGAAGTATTAAGACTCTATGATCTGATCGTGGAGGTAAATACTTATGCCATGAATATAAGAGTTTCTTAAAAGAGTGTGGTATTGTATCACAACTCATTCTTCCCGGAACTCCACAATGGAACGGAGTTTCTGAGAGAAGGAATCGTACCTTGTTAGACATGGTGCGATCAATGATGAGTCATGCAAATCTTCCAATTAGTTTCTGGGGTTACGCCCTAGAGACGGTTGCTTATACACTTAACTGAGTTCTTATTAAAACAGTTCAGAAGACTCCGTATAAGATATGGACTGAGAAACGTCATAGCATGTCATTTATGAAAATTTAGGGATGTGAGGCGATTGTGAAACGTCTAACTTCTGACAAGCTAGGACCTAAATCAGATAAATATAACTTTGTGGGATACCCAATTGAAACAAAGGGTTATTATTTCTATAATCCTTCCGAGAATAAAGTATTTGTTGCTCGAACTACAGTGTTCCTTGAAAGAGAAATTCTTTCTAAGAAAGATAGTGGGAGGATAATAGATCTCGATGAAGTTCAAGACCCACATGATAACATTGAACGAATGGAGGAACCTGAACAGAATGTACAAGAAAACAATACTGCTCAAGAAACACAGGTTGTTCGTAGGTCTAGTAGGATTCGCCATGAGCCCGAGAGATATTATGGTTTTCTCTTGCCTCAAGATGGTGATGTGATGCTTGTAGACGAAGATGATCCTCTCACCTACCAAGACGCTATGAACACTCCAGATTCTAAGAGATGTCTGGATGC
>QRFB01000208.1:7232-25588 GCA_008931105.1 Oenanthe javanica | reverse complement strand
TCAATGCATGGCACTGAAATGACCCGCCGTGAGATTCTACATGTTAAATAAGTGTCATAAGTAATTTTCACAATGATAATGATGTAATGATCCTTAGACCTGAAATCATTATATTTCTAAATGAGAATTAATATACTTTGATTACATTAAAAGTTGTCTTTGACCGGGTGATGATCAAGATGCACATTGGGTATATTATGAATCATATAAGAAATATGAATGACATAGAAGAGATTTAATCCTCCTAATCATATGAGTGATATTATTGGCCTCTTGTTTGAGTGAGACTATGAAATGCACGGCCGTGCTCAAATGTTGATTTGATTTTAATAGTCTACTCATCGATCAAGAAAATAAAGATTAAATTATGAAGAGGATGACACGACACATGCCTTGAGTTTAATCTATAATATCAAGATTAAATGGCTTATATTACATTGTACATTATTCATGAAAGGCTCNATTACATGGAACATTATTCACGAAAGGCTTAATCGAATCACCGATTTATTATTATTACTTGGGTAGCAATGATGTATTACTAGATGCCGCTCATTGTTTACAATTTTAATTAGATATTAAATTTTTTGTCAATGTAATAATAACCTACAGGGTCNGATGTATTACTAGATGCCGCTCATTGTTTACAATTTTAATTAGATATTAAAATTGTTGCCAACGTAATAATAACCTACAGGGTCACACACAAAGAACGCTTGAAGGAGAAATAATTAGGAGAAATAATTTAAATTAAATAAGTAATTTATTTTATTTATGATATTAATTAAGTATGACTGAATTAATTATATAAATAAAATAAATGAATTACTTAAACTAATTCCAAAATTAGTAAATAATTAATTAAGTGAGACTTAATTAAATAATTTGGAATTTTGGATTAGTACTAATTATAATTGAATTATAATTAGAAAACTTATTCCTCTCTCTATATAATTTCTTTATGGGCTGATTTAATAAGTAATAGATATTTTTACTAAAACCCTAGTCATTTTGAGAAAAGAGGAAGATAGAGAGAGAAACAGTTTTCGGGTGCTAGTACACATTAATCTTTCATGAAAAATGTTCGTGTGGATACCGTTAGATCATTGATCGCGTGTTGTGGGATACGTGGTGATTGCACGAGTTTTGAACCTCCATAATCTCTATCATTAATTTGATAAAGCTCCAAAAAGTAATACATCATGATCTCCGAATTAAATATTGTGTTTTCGCATGAATCCTGCGGAGGGTTTCGCTATTTTGATTTATTTTTCGCGTTTATTCCGCTGCGATTGTGCCTCAAAACACTCCATATAATGATCATGTCTCGATCCTGTTACTCGAATGCTTCAAAGAATAACCCTTTCCTTAAATTGCGGCCTCACAATAACATTCGCTTAGTAGTTGGGCATCTTGAGAAATGTAAGGCTATCAATTAATTATCAATTAAGAGGTGATGTGGGAGAACAAAGAGCTCAAGAAAGGCTTGCATGACATCACAACCGATGACCATATGATTGCAGTAAAAGCAAGGCATTCCCCAGGCTTCAATATAGGTCATCACTATCGGACTATTGGTAGTAACACAAAAATGTGCAAAGTGGATCCATTAATTTAAAAAGATAGATATTGTTCCCCGTGAAAATAAATTTTCATAAATGAATTCTAGCCGGTCAAATGCCAAGATCTCTGAAAGAGATAATTCTTCTGATTAACAAAAGGCTCGTACTCTCTGTGATCTTAACGTTTACCTAAAAGCCTTGTGTATGAGGAAAATTAATAAATCTAATGAAGCAACAAATTATTCTGCTTGTAGAAGATGCCTCTTCCGTATGTGGAGCGAACCATTTCCACAAGCAGAGGATACTGCAATAACAAAAACAATGTCACTGGAACGCCAGCTAGTAAAGTAACTGGAGCGGCAATCCACTGTATTTTATCACGTAGAACAAGTGCAAGCGTTGCACTGTATGCAACCATCGTAGATGCTAGAGATATGAATAGTGAGATTAGTCCAATCGTCAGTCTCTTGGGTAAAGCATACAAAAAATCCTCTTCAGCGAAACGTGAGTTAAGTACAGATAAGAACACCAATACAGAGGTTGAGGAAGAAAATAATGCAATTGCATCTGATATGGCAAAGAGTATAAAGACTGATTCGTTTAGGAACAATGGTTGGCCATCGTCTTTGTTTCCTCCTGGTGCAGTAAAGATGGCTGCAAATGCCATTGTAACAAGAAGAGCAGCTACAACAGTGGCTGATGATGATGTGTCCTTCATCCATTGTTGTGCTTCTATAAGTAGATCCTTGTGTTCAATTGTAAATACCATTCTTGGTGTATTGTTTTCTTTGTTCAAGGCTTCTTTGTAGGAAGGTTCCACAAACTTTTCAACTTCCTGCACCAAGATGTGATGATGTATAATTACGTTCAAGATGATGTGCCCCTCTCAAATAGCACTAATCTGATATTTTAACTTATTAGGCAGCAGTACTCAGATTTGAAGCGAACACTTTTAAGCAGCTTATAAGAACATGATTAAAATTATTTTCGTAGAGGACCTTTTCTTTTTAACAACATTTGTGACCATTAATAACACACACTAAAGGACCATGTAGACCTTAAGCATACACAAAATTAGTCATTTTATTGTATTAGCAGTTTGAGTGCCTCAATAAATTGAACCAGAGCTAACTTCTTAGAGTTTTGGAGTGGAAGAACTGGACATGAATAGTATTCTTAGAGCATGTGTGAGTGTAGTGTGTGTAAGCTTTCTAGATACTTGACAAAGGGTTTGTTTGAGTATGACCTTGAACCATTGAAGCTCACGCTGCATCTGCAAAGCTGCACCAGTGACCGTATTGAGGCGATGGCGAGGAGCTAACTTTCCTGCAAAATGCAAAGCATTTTCTCCATTGATGTCCTCGGTTGCTGCATACACCTTATGCCCTGTCATTTGATATACAAGGTTGTACACTTTCTCCTGTCGTTGCTTGATCGCAGCTAAGAATAAGTAAAATCCTCCTACATTATACCAGACGAGGCCTGGATAGTGATAGATGCACTGCTCTATAAGCTCATGAATGCCATATGTGACTGCTGTCGATAGTGCCTCTCCCATTACATCCCAAGCTATGGCATGGTCAACCTTTTTTATAACAATTGAGCACATCTGTCTAACAAGCTCTTCTGCTTGTATATGCTTTACTTTGTTGTCATGCATCTGCTGGATATGTGGTACTGCAAGGGTATTAATTATAATTAATCGTGATAAGATATAGTGGATGTTTGTCGAAGCTTAAAAATATAAGGGTGAAAAGTGACTTATGAGTTTAATTATTAGAATGTATACTTATTTTAAATTGTAGTTTAACTCGAATTTAAAAATCCTCAATAACAAACAGTCAAACGGTGCCAATAAATTCTGGTTATTGAAACATCTAACTTCTGAAAATACATGCTATTGGCTGAACATCGATGTTAATAGGTTTAAAGCTTCATTTCCTACCTAAGTATCGGATTACTCTCCAAACGGGAACATTCAAATCATAGCTTGCTGAAAACGAATAAGCAGCAAAGATTAGTATAAACAGAACTGTATCTGAAAACTCACTTAAATAAACCAAACATACCAGCATATGTACATAGCCATACTAAACATACCTTGTAATTTGTCGAAATAAAATAGATAAACCACACAATAAGTCACATTTGGAATCAGAGTTCGACAAATTCACAGTGAGAAGTATACATTTACCTTTATTTTGGTTTTCGGTTGTCATCACCTGTGATAGTCCCACGATAGGGGACTCCAATGCTCTCTCCCGGTTAACAGGAATCCCTTAAACAAATATGACAAGTTACATATTTTATTGTGCTGTAATATAATTGAAGAACTCATTTGATATAACGTAACACCTAAATAATTGTAGTATTCACATGTATACAAGTTGACTAGAGAAAACGACTCACATGAATAAATGATTCGTTGCCAGAATCCAAGCCTGCTTCCACTTCGAAAAGCATTAGGTTTCGCTGCTAGTGTCTGTAAGCCAGTCTGTGAACTTATATAATTCTTCTCCGTCACCAGGTCTGGGTACTGTTTCACCAAATACAGAGCCACATCTGTCCAAGATCCATCATATACATTAACACTAACACATACATTTATGTAGAGAAATAGAAAGAATCAACTTGCATTACTAGCCAAACCTTAAAAGTGAATGTCAAACTTAAGTTGATGCCCATAATTTATGCAAAAATACTGATATTTGTTAATGCTACAAACTACGAGTTGAGATTAGCAGTGACAAAATTATAATCCATGGAAAAAAGGGACGTACCATAAAAACCGGCTGTGATAGTAAGCGTGAGAAGATCAGCACCATGTTGTCCCTGGTAGGGACTCGTTCCTCTCTCTCCAACCACATCTTTTGTCACCTCCAGCAAATAACACAATGTCTCTTTTCGTCCGTACCAGGGTGCCAACTTCAAGGCAGTGTGCCCACTTGGATTAGGAATCTGAGTTATTTCTGGGTCTTTCTCCACCAAAAGTCTTGCAGCTTTCGTGTTCCCAACCTTTGCCGCATAGTGGAGTGCATGATTTCCATACCAGTTAACAGTCCTGAGCATCTCCAGACCCCCTACTTCCAAAATCCGGTTCACTAATTGTTCTACAAAGTGGTGAGAACTGTTTGTTCCCACAGCTATCTGTAGAGTGGTCTCCCAATAGTATGTGATGTACGCGTTTAAGTCTTTCTTTTCTTCTTCAAAAATGCGCTTTGCTGTTTCCCAGTCGCCTTCTATTGCTGCTTTATAGATCGGAATACACTCGATCACATAGTTGTAAGCCATTGGAGAGCTCAAGCTTAAGAAGTAAATAACGTGTCAAAATTTGTGAAAATTTTCAGCTCTTGTCATGAACATGTAGGATCATTACACAGATCTATATAAAATAAAAATTGTCTATGGTTAATCCAAACAAACAAACAAAAAACTACTACCAACTTTTTTCCATTTCTTCTTAAAAATATGTTGCATGCATCATTTCTTGCCGCTACTCTGATTATTTTACAAAAGCCACCTCCTTTAATGTAATCTTTATTCCATATAGCGAGTCAACACAATTAATTCAATATTTTAATCGTAATAAAATACTGAAATAGCAACTGCACATGATCCATTTTCCTCATAATATATTAGGGTATTTCATGAATACCTAATATATTTAATTTTAATTTACAACCCAGAGCAGTGCTCAAGTTTTTAAAATGCAAAAAGTCGATGTTTTTCTGCATTATAACAAACATATCTAAGTTGTATCTGTGGGCTAAACCAGAATTCTGCTATTTCTGTCAACTAATTATTGTACTCGGAGTTGTTGGAATCTTTGAAATTATTGGAATGTAGTTACTGCTAATGATGTATTAATTAGATATCTCAGTTCTAACAAACTCCTTATTGGCTTATTATAGAGGTAAAGTGGACTTTCACGTACATCAAGAATTCTTAAAAACTACGGTAAACAAATATTTTTTCGTAAATGAATTCTAGCTGTTCATATGCCGAGATCTCGATAGGAGATAATTCTTCTGATTTACAAGAAGGCTCGTACTCTATGCCATCTTAACCTATACCTTGCTTGTAGAAGATGCCTCTTCCGTATGCAGAGTGAACCATTTCCACATATATTTTATATATGTGTAATAAAGTAGTCATTACACACTGGTGTATTTTTTGGTAAAGGTTACTTGTCTGATGGATTATTTTTAATAAATGTGGAGCCTGTTTTGGACAGTTTTATTAATGATAATGTTGTTCCTTCTATAAATTGTGTTGAATCATCCGAATTATGGCACTTACGTCTTAGTTATCTAAATTTTGGTACTCTAAAGAATATGATGAATTTAGAGTTGATTCCAAAGTATGCCATTGAAAAGAAAACTAAATGTCAAGTATGTGTGACTGCTAAACTAACTAGGAAACCCTTGCATAATGTTGTTAGGGATTCAGAAGTTTTAGAATTAGTTCACACAGACATATGTGAATTCGGTGGTGTTTTGACTAAGGATAATAAAATATATTTCATTACCTTTATTGACGATTGTAGTAGATATTGTCATGTTTATTTGATCAAACATAAAGATGAAGCACTTGATAAATTCATTATGTATAAAAATGAAGCTGAAACCCAAATTGATAAAGTACTTAAACGTTTGAGATCTGATAGAGGTGGAGAGTATACGGGTACCTCATTTAATGAATTTTACAAAAGCAATAGTATAGTTCATGAGGTGACTCCACCATACACTCATGAGTCTAATGGGGTGGCAGAACTAAAGAACAAAACATTTAAATATATGATTAACAGTATGCTAATTAATTCTGGGTTGCCTAAGTACATGTGGGGAGAGGCTCTGAATACGGCTTGCCATATTCTGAACAGAGTCCCTCTGAAACATATGGACAAGACACCTTATGAATTATGGAAAGGCAGAAAGGCTAGTTTAAAGTATCTTCGTGTGTGGGGCTGTCTTGCAAAAGTACTTGTCCCTGAACACAAGAGAAAGAAACTGGGGCCGAAAACTGTTGATTGCATCTTTCTGGGCTATATTGAAACCACTACCGCTATGAGATTTTTAGTGTTAAAATCTGACATAGATGGGATAGTGGCAAACACTATAGTTGAGTTTCGTGATGCAATATTCTTTGAGAATGTGTTCCCTATGAAGACTGGTATACCTCATGGTATTTCTGATGATGATCCCACTTGCACATCGAGTTCANCAACATTCTTTGAGAATGTGTTCCCTATGAAGACTGGTATACCTCAGGGTATTTCTGATGATGATCCCACTCGCACATCGAGTTCCATTCCTGATCATGTGGAAAGGATGACAAATGTGGGGGCGGATCCTGCTAGTAGCTCTACTCCTAACGAAGTAGAGGAACCTAGAAGGAGTAAGCGTGCAAAGGTGGTTAAAGACTTTGGAAGTGATTTTATCACTTACAATGTCGAGAATGAACCTTTATCTTTTCGGCAGGCCATGGACTCTTCAGAGTCAAGGCACTGGAATGGTGCTGTAAAGAGTGAGATCGACTCTATTGTTTCTAATGAAACATGGGAGTTGGTTGATCTCCCTCCTGGGTGTACTACTATAGGATGTAAGTGGATCTTTAAAAGAAAGATGAACCCGGATGGCTCAATCGATAAGTATAAGGCTAGTCTGGTAGCTAAGGGTTTTAGGCAAATGGAAGGCATTGACTATTTTGATACATACTCTCTTATTGCAAGAATGACAACGATTCGAATGCTTATAGCATTGGCTTCCGTACATGGTCTTATCATCCATTAAATGAATGTAAAGACAACTTTTCTTCATGGTGATCTTGAAGAAGAGATTTATATGGATCAGCTTGAGGGATTTGTTGCTTATGGCAATGAAAGGAAAGTTTGTAAATTAGTCAAATCAATCTATAACTTGTAACAAACTCCTAGAGACTGGCACAAAAAGTTTGATGAAATTGTTTTGACTTCGGATTTTTTAATTAATGAAAGTGACAAGTGTGTCTACTATAAGGTTAAAGGAAATGATAAAGTGGTTTTGTGCATGTATGTGGATGATATACTGTTGTTTGGAACCAATATTGAGATTATTAACGAGACAAAAAGTTTCTTGAAAATGCACTTTGAAATGAAAGATATGGGTGCGGCTAACGTGATTCTTGGTATCAAGCTGACTCAGTCAGCCGATGGAATAACCTTGTCACAATATCATTATATAGAGAAATCTATACTTGAGAACTATGGTTATTCAAATTGTAGAATCCCAAGCACACCATATGATTCAAAAGTTGCGCTTGTCAAGAATAAGTTAGGAGTTCCTGTTTCTCAGTTAAGATATTCTCAGATTATTGAGAGTTTGCAATATCTTGCTAATGGTACTAGACCAGATATTTCATATTCTGTGTCTAAGTTAGCTAGATATACAAGCTGTCCAAACAAGACTCATTGGGATGCTCTTGATAGAGTGCTTAGATATCTAAAAGGTACCATATACCTTGGTTTGCATTACAGGAGGTTTCCTGGAGTGCTAGAGGGATATAATGATGCAAGTTGGATAGCTAAGAAATCTGGTTCCAATGGAGTGACTGGATACGTGTTTACCCTTGCGGGTGGAGCTATATCCTGGAAGTCTGCTAGACAGATTATTGTAACTCGGTCTACCTTTGAGGCTGAGTTGTGTGCATCAGATGCCACGGGAACAGAGGCTGAATGGATGCATGGACTTATGTCTATGATTCCTGTAGTAAGTCAACCGCTTCCTGCTCTTGCTGTTCATTGTGATAGTCGTATAACTATCGACAAGATAAATAGTAAGAAGTATAATGTGAAAACAAAGAGACACGTCCAAGTTAGACTAAAGTCTATAAGGGGTTTGGTGTCTGACAGGATCATTGCTATTGAGTTTATTGGAACTCAAGATAACCTGACTGATCCTTTGACTAAGGGACTTGAGCATGTTGTTGTCCTTAAATCGAGGTTGGGGATGAGACTGACAACCCATTTTGAGTCATCAAAAGCGAGAACCCAATACACATGAGAGGAGATCCCTCGAAGTGTATTCAATGTGGTAATAACAAGTTGTGAGGATGATTCAGTAGTACCTCTACTACATATATCTGGATACTCACGTATCTAAGTCTTTCCCCTGTAAACCTCAAGAGGTACTGTAACTGCTAGTTAGCAAGAGTTTAAAGAACTCTGAATGAGGTCAAGTCTTGAGACGAGATGTTATCAGTACATCTTTGGAGATGCCCAGCTAAGTGAATGTTATTGTGAGGTTATAAAAATTTATATCTTAAGTGAACGTTCTTTGTATTTTCTGAAATTTTGCCTATAAGCATGCTGATATCTGTCGTTTGTGTAATCTGATGTGTTGATTCAGGTTTATATGCTGTAACTTTAAATATTCATAGTAAACTGAAATTGTATTCGATTTTTGTGAGCAATATCGTTCTGAAAAGGACTTTTCGAGCTCTTCATTCTTTGTTTACATTCCGCTGTCAAATTCTATGATCTTGAGTTCTTAAATATTAAAATACTACTGTGATCATAGCCTGATTATGTTATGGCAGTCCACATTTTAATTGTTTTTGAATTCGTTACTTCTCCGTTTTTGACGAGTCTTATCATCCTGGAAAGGCCTCGGAATCCTCTACGAATTCTGTGTTTTGTGCTTTTTCATTTGGATTCATATTAATAGAGTTAATTTACTTTCTCTAAAACTGGTCAAGTCTGATTGTGTTTTGTATAGTCTAATTTATATGATATTTGGGTTGGTAATATTTGAGTAAGTTATTTTCGATTAATTTGTTATATATTTTAATTGTTTCTGAATTCGTTACTTCTCCGTTTTTGACGAGTCTTATCATCCTGGAAAGGCCTCGGAATCCTCTACGAGTTCTGTATTTTGTGCTTTTTCATTTGGATTCATATTAATAAAGTTAATTTACTTTCTCTAAAACTGGTCAAGTCTGATTGTGTTTTATATAGTCTAATTTATATGATATTTGGGTTGGTAATATTTGAGTAAGTTATTTTCGATTAATTTGTTATATATGTATTATTATTAGACTTCTTTTCGAGTAAGTTTTATGTAAGACTTACATAGGTTATTTGCGATTATATTTATATTTGGGAGATATTGTAAGAATCCGTCATGAGTGGATTAATTTCATGCTTTGACACCTCCTATGCGGTGTATTTAAATAGTATGGGTGTGTGGCCAGAGTTATGGGATACGTATAGTCGCGACTAATTTGTTTATGTTTGGCCATTTGGGTAGCATTGTGCTTAGTGTTTTGCAAGCCCCTGTAAGTTTTGATGACTAAATATTCTGGAGAACTAAAATGTAGGACATCCTGCAAGTGTAAGATTATCTCTCATATCCGTAAGTAAGTTCACTTTTCATCTATTTGATATTATTATCAGTAAGTGGTAAGAGTATGTGTAAGAGTATGAATATTTGTGATTTAAGAGTATGTATGTTGGAATTGTAAGATAAGTATCTATCGTGTTTTTTTTATTTGTTTATATTGCGAGTTAAGTATGACCAATATCTTTTGTCTCTTTCGATTTATTTCATCATTCTTTATTCAGATATTTTATTTGTTCATATTTTATCGTTCTAACCCTTGTACTCTTTGCATAATTTTATATCTGTATATGAGCCTTTCGCTCACTGTCGGTCTATGTTTCTTTGATTTCCTCCAACAGGTTAGGTGGGCTACTTTGTGGGCAGAGTGCGAGTTGCAAACTTTGGAGACCTTAGTTGTATTTTTAATTTATATATTGTAAGATGTTAAATATTGAACTGTTGTAACTTTTTATTAGATTTTTGGAACCTTTTATTTAAGTGAATAGGTTCGGGATTTTAAAGTTGGCATCAGAGCTAGAGTTTTATAATTCTGTAGACTTGCCTTTAGGCTCGATTTGTGAGATTTAGCTAGTTTAAGATTGTGTTCCAGGATTATTAAGATTTGTCTTTAGGCACGACTTATGAGTATGGGTAGACAATAAGTTTGTTAGTTTGTTAAGAATATTATGTGTTTTCGTATTCCTTGGATATCTTTTCGCGGTTGTTTAGAATTATCTCTTCGCGTGATCCTTAATTGTAAATGTGTGCAATATGATGAAAGTTAGTAAATAAAGATGCAATGTGAAGACTCAATGGTAAACCAATTTTTTAAAGGAAAATCAAGTTCATGGAAAACAATAACAATGACATCTTTATCAATTTCGACTTCACGTATGACATTTTGTTAGATTTAATGATGGATATCGAGGTTTTTAGATGTGTTATCAAAATAGCAACGATGGAAAGATGCCGACGACACCTAATGAGAATAGTAGATGAAAGGCATATGTTTAGAAGCCTATTTGTTTAGCGAGATGACAACTCAACTCAAACATAGATAATTTGTAAGTAAATATATTATCTGTCACAGGAATCTTCAGCAGGTATTATTTGACAAGAAAAAGAAGATCAAAGTCAATCTACAGACTTGAAGCAGTACTACATTGAAAGAAGCTCAATTTAATTGATCATGCCTCAGTGGAGTATTTAAGTTTGAAGAAGCTACAGTGTCAGAAGATTTAAATATTGTGTGACAACAAAAATAGTCAAATCAGAAGGAGCAGAAGTGAACCATTATAAAAGTCAAGTGAAGAATATTATTTGTTGTGAATCACTCGTGAACCAGACAGTACACGGAGTGTTGGCAAAATACAGAGAAAGTTATTTATTACAGAAGAAATGGTCAGCTACAGACATTGGTGTGAAGACAGAAGATTTAAAATTATATCATCAACAGTTGTGGAGTCAAGACTTTAATTTAATTCTCTATTAATTGATTAAATTATTTAGTTAATTTAATTGGTAAATTAATTCAATCAGAATTAATTTATTTCTTAAATTGATTAAGAAATTAATTAATTTAGAATTATTTTAGAATGAAGAAGACTTTAATTTAATTCTATTATCAAAAAGATAATTTATTATGTATCCTATTTAATTAGATTAATTCAAAAAGAATTAATTTAATTTATAAGATATATAATAAAAGTAATAGAATTTAAATTAAAAAGAAAACAAAAAAAAGGGAAAAAGAAAGAAGATATACATTTGATCTGAACATTTCAAGTCAGCAATTCAATTCTCGGGAAGACTTTTTTCAAAAGTCTCCCGTGCTTTAAAAAGTCTCCCCGAGGTTTTATTAATAAGTCACTTCAGAATTCAAATCAAGTCGGCAGAAGCTTTACTCGGGAAGACATTTGAAATGTCTCCCGAAGACATTTCAAAAGTCTCCCCAAAATTTTAAAGAAAGTCTCCCAAGATTTCAAAAGTCTTCCAAGGGTCAGAAAGTCTCCCCGAGCCAAAAAAGTCTCACAAGAGAAAGTCTTTCAGCCAAGAAAAAGTCTTCCCGAGGAGAAAAAGTCTCCCAAAGCAGAAAAAGTCTCCGAAGTCCAGATTTGTCTATAAATAGCAGATTAAGTCAGTAGATAAAAACAAAAGTCTATTAATATTCTATTCGAGCTAAAAAGAAAAATACAGAGCATTCATGTCAAATATTCTGTAGAAATTCTAAAGAGATATTAGTGTTTATTCGAACTGATCTTGTAACACCCGTCAAGTTTAATATAAGTATTTTACTTGAACTATGTTTATTTGATTATTATTTCGAGATAATAATTAAAATTGTTTAATAAAAAATATTCGAAACAGAATTAAAATTTATTAGACATTGTATTCAACCCCCCTTCTACAATCATTTGGACCTAACAATTGGTATCAGAGTCATCTGATTGACATAAAAATCAAGATCCTGATATTTTTATTTATTAAAAATTTCAAAACTTTTAATTCATTAAAAATTCAAAATTTTTAATTCATTAAAAATTCGAAAATTTTAATTTCTTAAAAATTTGAAATCTCTTTAATTCCTAAAAATCTCAAATCTTTTTAATCTTCTATTATTTTAAGATAAGTACTCAAAGAGTGAGTAGCATTAAAATTCCTCCATTTGATAAAGATAATTATAATCTTTGGAAGAGGAAGATGACATTGTTTCTTCGAAATGCAAACACTAAGTACAAGGATATTTTGAGGACGGGTGTTGCTGTTCCAATAACAATCATTCTTGAGCATATGAAAGATGGTGTACTTATTCCGCACAGACAATTTAAAAAAGATATTTCTGAGTACACTGAAATAGAAAAGGAACTGGATTCGTTGGATACCAGCCTGCAGTTAATTTTGGTGGAATCTCTTGATCCCGGAACGTACAATCATGTTGTTAATTGCAAAGATGCTAAACACATCTGGGAAACGATAGAGATACTGAATGAAGGAACAGAAGTAGTGAGGGAGAACATATTGGAAATCTTAACGTCTCAATATGAGCATTTTAGATCAAATCCTGGAGAAGGTATCTCTGATGTTTTTGAGAGATACAACAAACTGATAAATGATCTAAATCTCAATGGCAAACACTATACGAAGAAGGAGATCAATAGGAAGTTTTTGCTGACAATGCCAGTTCACTTAGAGCATAGGATTACTGCCATCAGGGAGTCAAGGGACATGAATGAAATTTCATTGGAAAGACTTTATGGCATACTGAAGACCTATGAGCTAGAGCAGATTCAACAGAAAGAAATATATGGAACAGGCAAGGTGGTCAGCAAGTCTACAGCTCTTGTAGCAGAAGTACCAGAACACAGAGAAGCTATGACTGAATCTTCTTCAGTCAAAGTCATTGATCAGGGTATTGTTGCAGAAGTTGGTGCAACTCAAATGAATTCATCTGAAAGTGAATTCTACTCAATGGAAGAACTTGATCAACTTGAGGATGAATCTCTGGCACTGATTGCTAGAAAATTTGGAAATACAAGATTCAGGAGGAACCCTAGTTTCAAATTCAAGCCTATGGCAAACAGATTTCAGAGAGGTGGTTCTTCTAGCTCATCCAATACAAGAGGTGGATACAAGACAGGGATGGTTGACAGAAGCAAGATCCGTTGCTTCAACTGCAATGAAATGGGACACTTTGCTACTGATTGTAGAAAGCCCAAGCAGGAAAGAAAGAAGGATTCATATGACGAGCTAAACCAGAAATATGAAGCTCTATTGAAGAAGCATCAGGGAAGATCATACTTAGCAGCAGGAAAAAGCTGGGATGATTCTGACAACGATGAAGAAGAAGATATGGGAAATCTTGCTCTAATGGCTTCTTCTTCTGAAGGATCACAATCCCCACCTCGTCAAGGAATTGAGGTCAACCTTAGCTGTCCTAAAATGTTTAAATTTCTAGGTGAGAATTTAACGGATGCTAGAGATCAAATAAAAGTTTAAAATCTCAAAAACAAAGTTTTATCATAAGAGAATTATGAATTGAAAAATTTGAAAATTATAAATGAGAAATTAACTGAAGATGTTGCATTTCAAGTTAATAGAGTCAACTGCTATGTTGAAATTGAAGCTTTTTTAAAGGATAAAATTGAAAAAGAGAAAGTCAGGTGTCAAGCCTATAGAACTGCTTCATTTGTTATGAAAGACCTAGTTGACCAACAAGAGATTAAACGGAAAGTTGGGATAGGTTTTGAATATAACAAATCCGTAGGAAAGGCTAGTAACATCACCCCTTTTAAAGAGAGTGCTATAGAGAGGGGTATTCCACATGTTATTAAGGACACTAAGAACCCTCTGTTCATAACTCCTATTGCAGAACCAGTTCTTGATAGTTGTGTAATAGTGGATTATGAAATTAAACTTGAAGACCTTAAAGAGAAAGAGGAAGTATAGGAAAAACCTGTTAGAGACATAAAAGGAATAAATGTCCAAAAAGCTAAATATGTACCTAAGAGACCAATAGAAAATGTGAACACTGCTAGTTCATCCACTCATGGTTTAGGTGCTAATGAGCTTAAGAAAAATCATAACAGACCTAATAAGTTTGTTAATAGTAGGGATAAGAACAACAGATTCCATGCTACTGAGAACTTTAAAAATGTTAATAAAGTTAAGGTAGAAACTGTTAAGACTCCTGCTATTGTGAATAAAATGCCTACTATTGATGCATGCCATAAACCCTGTGGTGTAGATAACTGTATGCTATGTGCTTTCAATATCATGTCTGCATATTTCAAAAGCATGCATGCTATGAATGTCAATATTACAACTAGACAACACATAAATCACAGGCATGCTAGATCAAAGACTGCTAGTCCTCCTATTTCTCAGAAGGAGACATTTTCTCCTAAGCCTGTATACAAAAATGTTAAGGCTGTTTACAAGGAGAAGTGTTCAGTCAAAGTAGTAGATGAGTTTGTCAAGTTGGATTATGTTGTTAAACCTGACAAAGGACAATTTTTCAAATATGCCGGACCCAATCAACGTTGGGTTCCGAAGAAGGCCTAACTCATTTGATGATTGCAGGGTGTGAAACAGGTGAACCGGGTTATTTGGATTCTCGATAGTGGATCCTCACGACACATGACCGGAGATAGAGCCCTGCTATCAAATGTGGTTGAGAGAGCTGGCCCAATAGTTACCTTTGGAGATGACAGCAAGGGTATAACTAAGGGATATGGTTGTTTAGATGCTGGCAATGTCGTCATTGATAATGTATCTTTCGTGGAAGGTCTCAAACACAATCTTCTGAGTATCAGTCAGTTTTGTGACAAGGGATACACAGTGAACTTTGTGAAGGAGAGATGTTTGATTTCTCATAAGAAGGATGAAAAGCTTGCTCTTCAGGGAGTAAGGAAAGGAAACTTGTTCATAGCCGATCTTAACTCAGGTTGCAGAGATGAAGTCAATTGTTTTTATGCTAAAGCTTCGTCAGATGAAAGTTGGCTATGGCACAAGAAACTCTCACACCTTAATTTCAAATCTATGAATTCTCTAGTCAAAAGAGAATTAGTGAGAGGACTGCCTCAATTGGAATTCACACAAGAAGGACTTTGTGAGGCATGTCAGAAAGGGAAAGCAAAGAAAGCATCACATCCAAGCACTGACACATCTAGTATTACTGAACCACTGCAATTAATTCACATGGATTTATTTGGTCCAGTCAATGTTATGTCAATGTCACATAAAAGATATGCCTTGGTGATTGTTGATGACTATTCAAAGTATACATGGGTTTTATTCCTGCACTCAAAGGATGAAACTCCTCAAATGGTGATTGATCATATCAAAATGATTGAGTTGGATTCGAAGCTTCCAGTTAGAGCTATAAGGTCAGACAATGGAACTGAGTTCAAGAATGCAGTTCTGAATGACTTTTGTGCTGAAAAGGGAATAACAAGACAATTCTCAGCACCTAGAACTCCGCAACAGAATGGAGTTGTAGAAAGGAAGAATCGTACATTAATTGAAGCTGCAAGGACTATGCTGAGTGAATCAAGGCTTCCAATGTACTTTTGGGCTGAAGCTGTAAATACTGCATGTTATACCCAGAATCGGACTCTGATCAACAAGGACTTAATGAAGACACCCTACGAAATAATGGCTAACAAGAAACCAACGCTCAAGTACTTTCATGTATTTGGTGCTAAATGCTTTATACTTAAAGATGAAGAAAAACGTATTGGAAAGTTCGAGGCTAAAGCTCCAGAAGCTATTTTTGTTGGTTATTCTAGAAGATCTTATCGGGTGTATATTATTGATCAACATCATGTCAAAGAAAGTGTCAATGTAACTTTTGATGACACAAAATTCCCTAACATCCAAAATGATGATCCATCTGAAACTCTTAAGTTCAACAATATGCCAGACTCACACTCAGATGATGAAAACGAACCTGAGGCTGCAACAGGAAACAACAATGTTAATAATGCTGATGATCCAAGTGGTAGTGGTGGAAACAGTGAAAACTCTGGAGATACCACTAACACACAAGGAGATTCATCAAGAGATCCTAGCAGCAACTCAGGGGGAGGAGATGAAGGATCAGCAAATCAAACACAACATCACAATGAAATTCAAGGCGAATCATCAAGATCTAATCTGCCAAGTCAGAGAATTTGGAGTAGAGCTCATCCTTTTGAGCTGATCATTGGTGATCCAGATGTTGGTGTTAGAACAAGAGGTGCTACACAGAATCAATGCAATTATTCTGGGTTTCTATCTGAAATGGAACCTAAGAAAGTAGAAGAAGCACTGTCTGATCCTGATTGGGTGATTGCTATGCAAGATGAACTCAATCAATTTGAATCTCAAGATGTTTGGAAACTGGTACCCAGACCAAAGGACAAGACTGTAATTGGCACACGATGGGTATTCAGAAACAAGTTGGATGAAGATGGCATTGTAATAAGAAACAAAGCCAGACTGGTTGCAAAAGGTTATTCCCAAGCTGAAGGAATTGATTATGATGAAACCTACGCTCCAGTTGCAAGACTTGAGGCTATCAGGATGTTTCTGGCATTCGCAGCTCACTCCAATTTTAAAGTTTATCAAATGGACGTGAAGAGTGCATTCCTGAATGGAAAGTTAGCTGAAGAGGTATATGTACAACAGCCCCCAGGCTTTGAAGATCCAGATCACATGGACTTTGTATATTTTCTTTTCAAGGCTATCTATGGTCTCAAACAAGCACCCAGAACATGGTATGACACTCTTTCAGAATTCTTACTTGAAAATGCTTTTGTTAGAGGAGTCATAGATAAAACTTTATTTTATAAGAAACACAATAATGATCTGATAATGGTACAAGTATATGTTGATGACATAATATTTGGGTCTACTAATGATAACTTGTGCAAGAGGTTTGCTAAGTTAATGCAGAGTAGGTATGAGATGAGCTTAATGGGAGAGCTGAAATTCTTCCTTGGACTTCAAGTGAGTCAAAGAATAGATGGAATATTCATTTGTCAGTCCAAGTACCTTAAAGAACTTCTGAAGAAGTATCACATGGAAGATTCAGCATCTGCAAGAACTCCCTCATCTACAGCTGTCAAGCTTGGATTATGTGAAAACTCAATAAAGGTAGACATCACAAGCTACAGAGGTATGATTGGATCTCTACTTTACCTAACTGCAAGCCGACCAGATATTATGTATGCCACTTGTATATGTGCAAGGTTCCAAGCGGATCCTAGAGATATTCATCTTGTTGCTGTGAAAAGAATCTTAAGATATCTTAAGGGTACACCTAATCTTGGTATCTGGTACCCTAAAGAATCTGGTTTTAATCTAATAGGATATACAGATTCTGATTATGCAGGTAGTGTTGTTGATAGGAAGAGCACCTCAGGGAGCTGTCAATTCCTAGGGAGAAGATTGATTTCCTGGTACAGCAAGAAATAGCAAACAGTTTCCAATTCTACAGTAGAGGCTGAGTACATTGCTGCGGGGAGCTGTTGCGCTCAGATCTTATGGATAAGGAATCAACTCAGAGATTATGGCTTTGTGTTAAATAAAATTCCTATTTTATGTGATAACACAAGTGCCATTGCAATCTCCAACAACCCTGTACAGCACACGAGGACAAAGCACATAGATATCAGGTATCATTTTATTCGAGAACATGTTATGAATGGTACTGTGGAGTTACACTTTGTACCCACAGAAGAACAGACTGCAGATATTTTTACTAAGCCACTTGATGAATCCACATTCACCAGGTTGGTTGGTGAACTTGGGATGTTGAATAGTTCTTCATCTTAGATCCCAATTCACATCTGCATTATGTTCTTAAATAAAATTACAAGTGTTTGTTATGTAAATATTTGTCGTAACACTTGTAAATTTATTTTACTAAATTCTAGTTCTCGAATGTTTGTTTAGT